>CAKNWT010298086.1:0-12868 GCA_932066315.1 Andricus coriarius | reverse complement strand
TTTCCCCCGATATTGTTATAAAACTACCTATGGCGTAAGCCTAATTCATTTTCAAATAAATATCGTGTCACCAATTTTCTCTTATTGTTTTAAGAATGTGCAAATTTATTGCGAATGCCGACATGCCTTATTCCTTTCCCCGAATTCATGGCGTTACCCCTAAATAATAAATTTATTTTAAGTTCCCTTCGTTGAATTTCAATACAGCATTAGCCTGATTCCCCGAGTTTATAGCGTTCCCCCAAAATGGTAATTGATTTTGGGTTCCCTTTGTTGAGCACCAACATAGCTTTACCTGACTTATCGAGTTTTTGCGATTCATTCCCCTCCCCATTTTGAGCCCAAGACAATTTGGAATACCGAACAAAAGGAATATTTGAGTTATTGATAAATATGGAAATTGTCTAGGCTAAAATCCTTAGAATGTTATCATTTATATCATAGATAGTCCCAAGAACTACCACTAACGTAAATTCTTACTAAAGCCATTTAAGATGATTTATGAATAAATAGTAATTGTTATTCATCACGATTGGTTTCTAGTCATTTCTAGGATTAGAAACCTATTTATTTTGAACTACCCTCTCTTCCCATTTCTTGAAGTTGAGCTAGTCGGAAATTGCGCCGGCACAACGTGCTTCGAGTTCTTGAGTTGATTTGAGTCATTAGATATCATTTTGAGATAAAAGTATGCTGTTCCTGTATATTTGATCATTTTTGAGAAACTGATCCAAAAAAAGTCTGGCGCCCTGGCTATTTAGAAATGAGATAAGGATTTAAATTATGGTGATAAAATTATTCTCGAATTACGGTACCGAAGTTGAATGCTGCTAAAATAAAATTAATTTAAAACTAGTAGCGTGCAATGGTTGAAAGTTGAAATTCTTTGTTAACAATTAATTTTTGTCGGTTGACGATTCATCTCTTTGGTTCAAAATTAAACTATTTTGTTGAAAATTCCTTTCATTTTCAGTTAAAAATTATTTTTGATTGAAAATTTATCTTTTTTAGTTAAAAATTCAATTATTCGCCTAAAAATTCAAATTTTTTAGATGAAAATTCAAGTGCTCGGTTGAAAAGACTCTTTGTTTGAATGTTGAATTTTCTAGAAAATTAATTTTTTTCAAGATTCATAATTTAAGTTGAAAATTCGTCCCTTTGGTTGAAAATTAAACTACTTTGCTGAAAATTGAGCTATTTTACTGTTTTTTTTTTTGTTGAGAAATTATTTTCTTCACCAAGAATGTAACTATTCAATTTTTGGTTGAAAATCGATATTTTAAAATGAAAATCGTCATTTTCTCGTTAAAAATTTATGCATTTTGTTGAAAATTCGTCCCTTTTGGTAAAACATCAATCTGTTTTGTTTAAGGTTTCAACTATTTTGTTGAAAATTCGTCTTTTCTAGTTGAATTTAACTACTTTTTATTTTAAAAATTAAATGTATTCAGGAAAATTATCTACTCCTTTCACTCCACTGGGATTCGAACACCAGATCAACTGATTTCCGGTCACGTGCTCTAACCACTGAGCTGCAGAGAGATCAGAGGAAGAGTCCTTTTTCTGAAACACGCTTCATTTTGCAAGATGTAATATACAAATCAATTTTTAATAGAAATCTGTATTATCATCGGAGATATTCACAGACCGATCATGAGATAAATCATTTCACACCTACTGTGAAAATGGAAATCTAGAATATCGATCAAAGTTATATCCTCTAATACAGAAAATATGTTAACGTCATCTCAGACAAGATGGAGCTATAAATTAAAAATTTGTGAAAGTAAATGTATTCAGAAAAATGATCTACTCCTTTCACTCCACTGGGATTCGAACACCAGGTCAACTGATTTCCGGTCAGCTGCTCTAACAACTAAGCTACAGAGAGATCAGAGGAAGAATAAGTTTTCTGAAACACGCTTTATTTTCGCAAGATGTAATATACAAATCAATTTTTACTAGAAATCTGTTTTATCATCGGAGATAGTAACGGACCGATCATAAGATAAATCATTTCGCAGTACGTGTGAAATGATTTATCTTATGATCGGTCCGTTACTATCTCTGATAATAATACATATTTCTATTAAAAATACTTTTTATTTCAAATTAAAATCATTTCTTGCTGAGATATGAACTATTACAAATTTCATTGAGAATTCGTTTTTCTTTATGCAAAATCAACAAATTAATTCAAAGTTGAACTACTTTGTAAAAAGTTATTTTTTTAGCAGAAGATTTATAATTTCAGTTCAAAATTCATATTTCTGATAAAAAGTTTGACTACTTCGGTAGAAAAATAAACTATTTGGTTTAAAAGTGAAGTAATTTTTTTGAAATTTAACAATTATGTCATCAATTCGTTTTTTTGTTAAAAATTTATTTTCGTGTGAAAATGTAGCTGTTCCATTTTTTGCTACTGAACTTATGTTTTTTAATTGAAAATTCAACTATTTGTTTAAAAATTCATGTATTTGGTTGAAAATTTGTCTTTTGGTAAAAAATTAATAATCTTGGTTGAAAATTCAACTTTTCGTGTTGAAAATTTAAATTTTTTCGCAAAAATTCATCTTCCTTTTTTTTTAATTCAACTGTGTGGTCTTTAATGTATCGACAGTAGGGTGGCCCAGAAATATACATTTTGTAATTTTCAAACGGCGCAGTCTCCAAATTGTTCTCTCGTGGAAACAAATAAATATATTTATATTTTTTTATTTTTTAACAAAATGATTTTAAAATCATTTTTTGATTGAAATTTTATGATAAATCTATTTTCAATATCCTCAAATCTTTACTGATTTAATATGAAAACCGCTATTTAATATGAAAACCTAATTGCTTCACGGTCCGCTGCACTGAACAAAATTTACTTGATCCATTAAAATATGTTTCTTTGTTTTTTTCTCTCTATACCAAGGATTTGTTCACTTTATCTTCTTCATGTTCAAATTAATAATAGAATTCTATCTTCTTTCTGATTTGTAGAAATATTACATTTTTTCGAGCACATATTTTTTATGTAACTGCAAAGTTTCGGAAATATTAGATCTATATAAGATTTTTCCCATACTGACTGGCCTATAATACAGAACATTATTTTTTCAATACACCCTCCTTGACATGAAGAGTGTAACTAATGCATATTCTTGAAAATGTTTCAGTTATAATCGCACTAGTGGCTATATCACTGGCCCTTCTACATTATTTGTATGTCAATAATCTGTTCTTTCACACTTGAGCCTCAATGACAATTTCGATTGACGACATTATTATCTACAATTTATTAGGACCAAAAGAAGTTATTACATTCATTAACAACAGAAAGAATAGGAAAAATGAAATCTAACGGAAAGTAATGAATTACATTTTTCATTTTATTTATACTTCACTACTCCAATATACATAATTTTTCGAGATTTAACTTTATAAAGAACAACCTAACTAAGCATCCCCTAACGTCTGCAGCCGCATTTTTAGTAGGAACGCTTATATTTGCTCAGATTTTTGGCCATGAGAAAGGAAAACTGCAGAAAACCTTTCCCAACGACTGTCGGTTACCAACAGTCGAGTTTAGATGTAGACATTCCATATCCTGGAGTGTCTATATCCATCCTCGACGTTAAACCTTCCACTCAAAATTGTTAAACGCAGAAAAAGCACGACTAATGGCAAATCACGAACGGTCACCTTCGGTCAGAACTAATTCAATATAAAATCATTTATTTATTAAAAAATAGGATTAAATTTCACTAAAGTAAGTACGCATTAATTTTCTGATGAAACCAAATCAAGCAACCCAGTGGGAACTGGGTCATCCTAAAGACGCCCTTAGAATGTATGGTAACTCACTGGAAAATATGGTTAGTTGGGCCAACTATTTAGTTAGTAAGATATGGTACTGCTATTTTATTAGTTGATACAAAAATTCCATTGGTTTCAGTGACTATTCAATTAATACCAGCAAATAGGAAAGTGGTTGTTCCAACTAATAACATAGCAGTACCATATCTTACAAACTAAATTGTTGTGCCAACTAACCATTTTTTCCAGTGCTCTATGTCATGTGACTTAACGTCTTTTAGGCATCCTTTGGGTGTTTTCAAGTTTTCAAAAAGTTCTTGAGACGTCCGCCAAAAGACGACTATACTCAGGTAAAACTTGGTCAGTGTCTGACTGTTTGAATAAAATGTATTTCTCCTTCCGTATATTTTAAATAAAAATTTGGAACTGTGAAACTTGAATCGCAGCAATAAAAAAATAATATGTATTTTTAAAGTGGAAAACTGAAACATAAGTAATCAGAGAACGTATTACTGATAGCAATATTATTAATGATCCTCTTATCCTGAAAAGAACTTGTTTCCTGTGACGTATGGTAAATGTCACTAATGATATTTTGCATCACCTTCAGTCACTGATTATGATGTAATTGCTAGATCATGGTGTTATCTGGGGTGAACATTAGGTAATCCGTTTTCCCCGAAGTAATGTGTGAACATACTGCGAGGACTTGTGTTCTCACTGGCAGGACTTTGTTGCCCACTGAGAGAATTTATGTTAACGTGAGAAGTACTGGCTTGCTGACTGGGAGAATTTCTGTTAACATGAGAAGTACCGGCTTGCCGACTGGGAGAAGTGTTTGGGATGTTCAATTCAGGCACAAAACGGGCAGGACGAACGCGTGATTTGTCAAATTTTGTTAAGTACAATTTTTCTATAGGATCACCCGGCATTATTGCTACATAATGCTCATAAATTCCGTCGTGTATGCGTAATTTAATCTTTCCTAGGGCACCATGAAGTTCCGGTGTCTCAGCCATCATTGGAGTGAACAAATAAGTACGCCCTAGTCCACGCCCTACTTTAAAGGCAAATCCAATGGCGTACTCAAGAGACTTATCCATTAAAACTTCCGGCTGGTCATTAAACTCTCCTCGATATCCACAGAACAGATTAGCTGGAATATCAATGGTAGGATGTTCTGCGCAGCAAATTACAGAAGATAGTTCTGCAAAGACAAATTATAGGCAGTAAATTAGTTCTTGTTTTACCTATTAAATTAATTCATTAAACTATTAGATCGAGTCCATTTCAAATCTTGCATGGTCTATACAGAGGGTATTAAAGAGAGTGCTCCTACAGTTTCGGGGAAGGAACTAAACCCGAATAATAATAATAATAACCCAGGAAACAAAAATCGATTGGATGCATTTGAATCGGTAGTAAAAATTATTTGAATTGGCATTCTTAAAAGGTAATTGCCGATTGCTACCGATTGGTTACAAAAATTGATGTATCGGATGTGACCGATTGCGATGATTTTTGGTGCTGAAGAAAAAGCTAACTCAGTCGAAAGCGCAGCTTCAAGTTCTGAGGAACGAAGTGAGTACGAACTGATTACCAACATCTGCGTAAATATTGATAATAACGTAAATGTAGCTGGTGCTTATATTAAAAGGGTTGGTATTTTGTCCCAGAATCAAGTTACACCGAGACCTGTAAAAATAATGTTCCCGAGCGAGGATATACCAAGAAAATTGCTCAACTCATTCTCACAACTGAGAAAGGACCCTCAAAAACTGGAGAATCTCAACAACATCCGACTATCTCCAGATCGAACTCCAATGCAAAAAGCGGAGATGGCAACGTTGATAGCTACTCTCAACGACAGAAAGAAAGCGGGAGAGGAAAACATTCGAATCGAATACAGGCATGGCATTCCCACAATCGTCTCGAAAACTCCAATCACAAAGAAGAAATCATAATACATGTGTATTATCAAAACACGAGAGGTCTTAACACTAAATTAAGGAAGGTAAATGCATTTTCCCAGTTATGTGAGTACCAAATTATTCTGCTGACCGAAACCTGGGTTAAGGATAACATATAATCAAACGAGTTATTTGATAACAGCTACTATGACTGTTATAGAAATGATAGGCTAGGGTCAATTGGGGGTGGTGTTCTTATTGCAATTAATACTGATCTAAAATCACACCAAATAAATTTAGAATCCCTCCTTTCTGATATTTCTGCTGTTGATGCAGTTGTTGCAAAAATAATTTATAATAATATAATAATCTATGCAGTTGTTTTATATATTCCTTCATCCATAAAAATGGAATATTTTTGTTCAATTCTTCACCACCTTACAAATTTGTATGAACTTTATGGTTCAAATTTAATAATAGCGGGTGATTTTAACACTAGATACTTCCTCCAGCACTATGAGCAAAAGTTGTTCGATACAAAATCTAATGAAATTGATACTTTTATGCAAATATTTAATTTAATTCAAGTTAATTACGTTACAAATAAAAGTAATCAATGTTTGGATCTTATACTTACAAACTTACAATTTCGAATTGAAAAAGCTAGTTGTTCTATAGTAAAGGAAGATAGTTATCACCCTGAATTATCAGGATATTTGAAGATATTTGCGGTAAGTGTTCTACAAGTACAATTTGCTAGGCCAATGAAAGAGAAGTATAACTTTAAAAAAGATATGGATTATTCACATTTATATATAGAAATTAGTAATATCGATTGGTAACCTCTGTATCAGCTTACTGACCCCGATGTGGCTTGTGAATTTTTTTATTTCGAAATTTATAGAGAATTAAACGGGTCTATTCCAAAATCAATATGTATTTACAGTAAATCCGGATTTCCCTGCTGGTACTCAGGGGAATTAATCCAATGCATTAAGACAAAAGGGAAATGAAGCTAAAATATTACAAGAATAAAACTGGGGCAGCTAAATACTGTTTTTCTCAACTGAGAATTAAAGTCAAGGAACTAATTTCTAGAGATAATTTAAACAATATAAATAAAACTGAACAAGTATTAAAAGAAGACCCGTCTCAAATATGGAATGTCATGAACAAAATCAAGGGCGAGACGAGAATACCGGGTATTTTACAGTACAATAAAAGGGAGACAACGGACCCTGAGGAATGTGTGAATGCCTTTGCTGAATTTTTTAATAGTGTTTATACTAAAGTGGGATCATCTGAAAGTACAAAATCGAACGACTGGTCCGAACATATTAGGGATTTTGAAGTAAAAGCAGAATTAAATGAAGGGGAGGTTATCAATGTATTGAACAATTTAGCTAATAAACTAACGGCAGGAACAGATCAATTACCTAGTTTTTTATACGCAAATTTTCTCTCGCTTTTGTGAAACCTTAAACGTTTATTTTTAACCTATCGTTAAAAACCGCTTAAATTCCAAGAATTTGGAAAATAGCCAAAGTATGTCCAATTTTCAAAAATGGTCTAAAATCGGAGGTTACCAACTATCGGCCCATAGCTGTCCTGTATATCTTCTCAAAGGTTTTCGAAAAATGTTTAGCTCAAAAAATTACCTAAAATTGAATACCACAACTTTGCCCAGAACAGCATGGAGATCTACTAAGAGATCTAGAGATCTAGCTAAGAGATCTACGATTACGAATTTAGCGTCATTTACCCAATATGTTTCTGAATCTCTATCTGAAAATCGGAAAGTTGATACAATTTACATAGATTTTTCGAAAGCCCTTAACAAATTAAATCATGAAAAGTTGATAAGTAAACTAAACAAGCTGAAAATTGCACTCAATATCGTAAATACTATTCAATAATTTCTAGTTGATAGACAACATGTGGTACAATTTTCGGGATACTCATCTAAACCGTTCACACCAACCTCATGGGTACCGCAAGGTTCTAATCTAGGACCCGTACTTTATATGATTTATGTTCTGGATATAGTAACTGGAGAACTCAAACCATTATTAATATTTGCAGATGATACCAAAATCTTTCAAACGGTAATTTCCATTAGAGATTGTATAAAGCTACAGGGTAAACTGATTAAATTTTATGACTGGTGCTTTGACAATGAACTACCTATTAATCCTGATAAGTGTAAGATCATTACATTTTCTCGTTCAGAGGATATAATTGATTTTGAGTACCAGCTAGGTAATCAGAATATAAAAAGAGTAGCTACAGTAAATGACCTTGGTATAATCTTAAGCTCCGACCTAAAATGTAACCCTCAAGTCAACGCCTTAGTAAAATCTGCTTCGGAAACGTGAGGCTTCATAACAAGATCTTGTAAAAAATTTAATAACAAAGGCACTATGTCAACTCTGCTTACTTCTCTAGTTAGATCTAAATTAGAATATAGTGCGATAATTTGAGAACCGCAATTAAATTATCAAATAAACACAATCGAGAAAATCCAAAAAAAGTTTCTAAAATTTTTTAAAAAGGAAGGTAGATTTGTATTCAAAATCATTAGAAATTGTATTGATTGTGCTTATCTCTCAGAAAAAATTAATCAACTACTTCCAGAACCGACTTTCAACTCCAGGCAGCGTGAATTATTTTATATGCCAGCAACTAATAACAATGTACTGATGAATTCTCCTATCTTTAGGATGTGCGCCATAATTAATGAATTTGTCACATTTACTAATAGGAACAAAAACATTAACATTAATATTTATGAAATTTCGTTTGGCGAATTTAAAACAAACGTAAGAGAATTTATTACTTCACGTAGGATTTATTCAGAATGATCTCGATGTTAATGGGCGACTTATCGGCGTTAGAACAACTTAGATTTAATATAATAAGAAGTGATGGCTACTAATAATTCAATATGTAATTTACATTTAAGCTATTTACCCTGTAATTAGCCTCAGCTGTTGGGTACAATTTCAATCAAAATAAAACAAATTTTAAAAAAAGGCCGCGTGAATCAAACGAAACATTTTCTAGAATCTAGGTTATACCTGGGAAAAATACAAACTTGTGTAAAATCCTTTCGAATTTTATATCATAGTCCACTGTTTTATTCTGCCGGATCCTCGAGCATTCATTCCTTTTGACAATTATGCAATTTGATGAAGGGCAAGGAACACGACGCTTTTCGTTCGAGATCGCTAAGTGACGGCGAGCTGAGCATATAGTGTCCTTATTTTGATAAAAGCCCACGATCTCACGTCGAAGAACACTTAATTAATTCTCTACCAGAAACTTGTTCACACGAAATGAATGCTCGATATATCACCAAAGAAACACAAAGCAGCGATCAGGATCTCTTTTGACTCTTGGTCTTGGAGCACCACACCAACGACCAGACGCAATTGCCGATGGATTATGCCATTGCTTCTTCGTGTATTGTAGAAAGTAAACTTCCCGTTGAAATACCCGAGCTTCTTCCCCGAAGCGGCAGATTGCTCTAGCGTCCAGTGTACGGTCACATTCCACTCTCTGGTTCTACACTTCAAGTCCTCTTTCGAAGTTCCTCGGAAATTTAAAAAAAAGTTCTCTATGAACAAAACAGCGATGATTTCTTTTTAAATATTGGAAGTAGATTTCAAAGAAAGCCACACTTACAGTTTTGCTAATTTCTTGTATAATTTAAACTTCTATCAGAAAGATATCCTGTGAGTTTTACGTGGGCTAAAGAATTTTTGTGGCACGCATCAACCAGTAAACCCAAATTTTATAAATCAGGAAGGTCACCCAAGGCTACGCTAGAAGGTTACATAAACTCTCTATCATCTTCTAGTCATTGAGAGCAAGGACCTCAATGATGTAGGCGAGTGCGATCCTACGTCGGGGTATGACTCCTATGCCACAACTGACTATATAATATGGAACCCATCGAGGGACCCAGTTCGGTTCTTCAATTCATTTTTGCTTCAGTCTTCTTCAATTCGTTCAGTATACTATCGAAAATTCCCTAGAAATGAATTGCACCCTAAGGGCAACCATTCCGTTGGAAATTCATCTAGAACCTCAATCAACAGTGACTACTTTATTTCCTTAAATTTTACGAATTGAAGTTTACTCTGACCGTTTTTTTAGATACTGGTGATAAAACGAGGAGAATTTACCAACAACACCCCTAACCCCTTTCCATGATGCCATGTTATTGACTACCGCCCTCCTCCTTCAGTTAAGATGCTTCTGATCTTTATGTTATGTTTCGTTGAACGCAAAAATTCTGCTAATAATTGAAAGGGATCCAATTAGTTTTATACGGGATAAGCGGGACAATCGTGTACCCCCAAAAATGCAATTTTCCATTTTTTCTCTTGAACGATGCAAGATATCACAAAAGAGCAAGAGGTATCTTTGCATACATTTTTCAGATTTGGAAGCTTTAAGTCTAAAATTGTTAGCCCACATCAAACTCATAGAATCTCTTGCTCATGGAACGCCAAACTCAAGAAAAAATTAGCAAACAATATAAGTGTCATTTTTTGTTTAAATCGACACTTTACGTTTTTAAACAACTCGTCGCAATTTTGATTCTTTTTCCAAATTTTCCGACGGCAAGAAAAATAGCTTGGGATGACTAAAAGTCCCAATATAAAATTCAAGATACTGTGAAATTTCCGAGTAACCAAATTTTCGATTAATAAAATTCCCGAGTGATAAAATTCCCGAATAATAAAATTCCCGAATTGGAAAATTCTAGAATAATAAAATTCCTGAATTATAAAATTCTTGGGATAATAAAATTTCCAAATAATAAAATTCCCGGATTTGAAAAATCCCTAATATGAAAAAATAAACTTTTTTATAAATAGAACAATGGTAATTGTTATATACTTTCAATTGTAATAATTTAATTAATTTTAAGAATGTCGGGAGTTTAATTATTTGGGAATTTTCAAATTCGGTAATATTATAAACTGTTGGAAATTCATTATTCGGGAATTTCCCACTCCGGGAATCTTATTATTCTGGAATTTTTTTATTCGGAAAATTTCTTATTCAGGAATTTTATTTTTTGGTATTTTTCAGTCGTCCCAAGAGAATATCTGAGTTGGGTTAAAAGCTATAGAAGTTTAAATAATGATTTTTTTAATATACGTCAAAATTCAAATAATCATAATTTTGTGAAATTTTTTTTTAAATCACAGAAATACAAATCACTTTATTTTCTCTAAAAAATGTAATTTATTAATTCGGGAAAGAAAATAAAAATTAGGCCGCGAAAAGGTCGACAAACACCTAGTCCGGTCGCCACTGATTACGAGTATCTTTTTTATTTTTTCGAAATCCTCGTCAATTATTCATTGATAACAAAATTTATTAAATCATTTTTAGCATCTCTGAGAAAAAATGAAACTTCTTTGCTTCTTGCACTTTTCATTTGTTAATAAAGAATCATCCAGGCCAACCAGTGTCATAATTTTCCCAGAAAATATTGCAAGACTTGTACCCAACATCAATAACATTGTTTATTAATTATAAACTCTCTGGCTTTATTATTTATATAAATTGTTATGAATAAAAATCCTAAATGGTCAGCAATGCTTTTTTTGAAACATCCTGATTAATCTTCGATACAAGATAAGTTATTTACGGTCAAGCCGTTATTTATTCAGAGTCTTTCGAGCAATATAATTTTTATAAATCTTCGCTCCATTGAATAATTAAAATTTTCTATGGAAAAGCAAAGAAATGTACAACTGTAAAAAATTTTGAAAATGGAAAAGAGAATTCGGTAGGAAAATAGCGCATGAGGACCTTAAATATTTGTAAATAATTTATAACCCAATGATCAATTGTTTTTTTTTAAAGTTCTTGCGTTCCTTAACTTTGTTTAAATACGATCGCCTCGTTTTATTCAACATTTCTTTTTTTCACGTTTTCATGTTTATAACTTTTTTTTTAAATAATCAGACAAAAGAATTAACAATGGTATACCATCGCATAATTTTTTTTAACTTTTTAATTTTTCTCATTTTTCATTTTTATAACCTTATTTTAATTATTATGTACAGTCCTCAGTAAATTTATTTGTATCAAGCAATTAATGCTTGTTCAAGGCAAATAATTTATACAATGTTTACTAAATAATTATTGCAATTTTCTATAGAAAGTAAGAAAAATATACATAATTAATTTTCAGCACATATTGCACCATTATAATTTTAAGATAGTTAAATATTCGTGTTTTTCTTAGCTTTGTTCAAGGAATCAGGAAGCAATATTTTGACAATGGAAACAGATTAGGTCACGATAATAGTTTCTCAATGTCACCTTCTTATTGTTTCAATAGAGTTAAAAATGTTATACCGTGATCTCCTTTTACTCAACTTTCATTTTTTCTCGTTTTCCATGTTTTTCACTACTACATAATAATTTTTCTGTTCACCAAGCAATTAGTTTTCCACTATTCAATTCTTCCAATCCCCTGAGCAAGATATCAAAACACTATTAAAGAAAAAAAAGGTCTACTAATTGTTATTTTTTTATATATGATGTTCGTCTTAAAGTTATAAAAATATTTAGTAATCAAAACTTTCAACTTTTAACCATTTAAAAATTTACCTGCAACACATTTTAACTTTTGTTTTTCTGTATTTAGAATAGCAAATAGCAAATAGTTCAACGAAAAATGAAGTTTAAATTATAGATATTATTGTGCTTACCTTTAGGAAAAACCGCCAAGATGAAAAATAGAAGAGCCAGCAGAATCTCCATTTTCTTGACCTAAAGAGAACCAGCTAATGTAGAATTTTGATAATGGTGTGACTTATGAATATCCAAGACAAATTTGCAGTGTACATGTGATGGACGCTATCTCATTCGGGCTTCTAACTTTCACGGAAGTTTATCTAAATTGTAAAGTTAGGAGGCCAAAATTCGTTTATTCAAACACGGAACTTCGAGGACATCCTTGTCGAAGATTTAACTTTTATTAAAACAATGAGGTAGCAATATTCAGTAGCAGGGCCGCGCCGATACTTTATAGAAGATTTTTAATTGCCGAAGCCTACACTGCTATACGCTCCTTAAATGCTGACTCCTCTTCAAAAGTAGGGAAAACTCAGCGAAAAAAAAAA
>CAKNWT010298077.1:0-10571 GCA_932066315.1 Andricus coriarius | reverse complement strand
AAGACATTGTTCTGGTTTAAAAAATCTATAGGGTATTTGGAAAGAGTCAGGATCATTGCTTCATTTAATCGTTTAGGAAATTCAATTTCGTATAGTAGAAAGTGAAAGGGCAGTCTAAAGTGCTCTAAATACTAGAACCTTGTTTGTAGTGTAAGAATGAGTAGGTCACTTGTAGCAATATCTTTAAAAATTTGACTCAGTAGAATTTTCCAAACTTTTTGATTTGAGGCTACCATTAATCAGACAACCACTTCCGAGAGGTACCAAAAGACCAGCCCTTAATTGATTTCATGATAGAAAGGTGTAGGAAATGTTCTCTAAATAATTGAAGACATTGTTCTGGTTTAAAAAATCTATAGGATATTTGGAAAGAGGCAATATCATTACTTCATTCAATCTTTTTGGAAAATTCAATTTCGTATAGTAGAAAATGAAAAGGCAGTCTAAAGTGTTCTAAATACTAGAACCTTGTTTATAGTTTAAGAATAATTAAATGATTTGTCGCAATATCTTTAAAAATTGGACTCAGTAGAACTTTTCCAAACTTTTTGATTTCAGGTTACGAATACATCTCCTTTAGGGTTTCGAAAATTTTTTTTTATTCAAACAAAAAACATATATGTTTGCTTTGGTTTTAAGGATCTATATAGGATGTTTGGAAGAACTTAGTATCATCAATTGTTTTATAACCTTTACAGAAAATTTATCTGGATGCATGCTAGAAAATGAAAAGGAAGTCTAGATTGTTTTTAGAAATAAAACCTTGTTTTTAATTCAAGAATGAAGAGGTGATTTGTAGAAACATCTTTCTAAACTATCTTTACAAATTTTGCTCGACAAAACTTTTTAAAATCTGTTTGATTTCATGCTATGAATACATCCTTTTTAGTAATGGAAATGTTCTGCAAATAACGGAAGACGTTTTTCTTTTGGAGACCTTGTTTGTAGTGCAAGAATGATTAGATGCTTTGTAGCAACATTTTTACAAACTCTTTTACAATAGTTTCTCTCTGGAAGAGAAAGAGAAGAGAAGAGAGAAGAGATCATTGTTTCATTAAACTTTTTCGAAAAATTTATCTAGATAAGGCAGGAAGTGAAAAGGCTGTCTACAATTCCCTTGGAAATACTAGAAACTTGTTTTTAGTTTTGGATTGATTAGGTGAATTTTAACATTTTCAGAAACTTCCTTTGAAAATTTGATTCAAGAGAACTTTTCCTAATCTTTTTGATTTAATTCTATGAATACATCTAATTGAAAGAGGACATTTTCTGCAATAAATAGGAAACATGTTTCTTTTGGTTTTAGGAACCTAGGGTTTCTGGAAGAACTTAGGATCATTGATTCATTTAACCTTTTCGGAAAATTTATCTGAATGTGGTAGAAAGTAAAAAGACAGTCTAAAGTGTTTTTTGAATATTAGAACCTTGTTTGAGAAATCATTAGATAATTTTGTTAACATCTTTATAAACCCTCTTTGAAAATTTAAGTCAATAGAAACTAAGGATAGATGATTTTTTGTATTTTAAGAGAGGGAATGTTCTGAAAATAATAGAGAACATTTTTCTTTTGGTTCTAAGAAGTTGTAGGGTCTTTGGAAGAACTTAAGATCATTGCTTCATTTAACCTTTTTGAAAAATGTATCTGAATGTGGTAGAAAATAAAAAGGCAGTAAAAAGTGTTTTTAGAATATTAGATCTTTCATTCAACCTTTAGGCAAATTTATCTGGATGGGTAGAAAGTAAAAAGGAAGTCCAAATTGTTTTTGGAAATAGAACCTTGTTTATAGTTTAAGAATGACTAGCCACACTTGTTGAGACAGAAAGTCAGAAGCTATCAACAAATCAATTTCACAAAATCTCTTTAAAACTTTGACCCAATAGAACTTTTCCAAAACTTCGAGTGCTTCATTCACCACAAATCTCGACCATTACGAAAGTCGAAAGAGTCCCAAAGCTTTCTTGAGTCTTGGTTCTTTCATCACACGTTTTCCAAGCAATAAAGGTGACGCGGTTACGACCAAGAGGCGGGGATCGATCATGGCTTACAATAAAGACTTTTAGCTACTGTTGTGGGATCCGTGTCGAGGACTCGAACGACGCAAAAGGGTCCAACAAAGGTAGGAGGACACGAAACCAAAGGACAAGAGTGAGACAGGTAGAGCGAGAGAAACATCGGGTCGCGTGGGATTGTGGGGGATTAGTATCGAGTACTGAAGCGAAGGGTAAAATCCTCCCTTATTAAGGACACGTTTGACCGAGTCTCGTCCTCTCTTTGCTTTGAAAGACCCCTTGCACGAAACGGGCTTAAAACCACCTAATAATAAACATATCCTTTTGCAACAAAGCTTTGCACACATATGCAACTTTTTACACCTCCAGAGTTAAAGTGGAGATGCTTTGAGTGGAAGTCTCCTTTATGATTCGGATTCAATGAAATACACTCGAAATCGTGTTACGGATTCGGTTCGTAAAGTGAAAGGATTAAGAGATAGGGATGGATCCGTGGGGAATCGCAGATGTGGGACATCAAAGTGACAATATGGGACTGGATCACCTGTTGGTTAGGTTTGATTAAAAAAACGATTGAAGCCAAGAATCGCACAAGTTACGAAAGATGCAGCAAGGGAAAGTGGAATAGAAAAGCTGCTAAACGAAAAATCCAGATGATTTGAGCGAAAGTGGATGTTCGAACCCCAAGGACCTTTTCATCCTCTCCATTAAAAGCTGAGGGTCCGCAACCCACGGCATCTGGTCCAGTGCGAGAAGTGCATTGTGAACACGACATAGTTCGCATTTTGTCCGAATATGATTAGTGTGCGCACACTTGACCTGTTCTGACCTACGTTCCACGGAAAGACCATTATATTGATACCGAACACGATGCTTACAAGACAGCCCATTATTCCCTATCCAGGGGTGCACCAGGAATTCCCCCCAATTTGATTAACAACTGCAAAAGTCTCGGAATCAATCGTATGCAAAATATTGATGAACATACTTTCTGGATTGAGGTGATTTATATCAAAAGGTATAGGATGTTAGTCACTGGTGAAAATGGTTCATAGTGCATCTGTTTAAATATCTTCATGGGGTCGGTTGATCAGACACAGTTTTCTAGTGAATGTCACATTTTCTCGATAATTTATTACCACTCCATTCTGTCTATCTCAAAATCGCGTCAGCATTTGGAGGGCAGTATATTAGGCGAAATAGAGGATATCCTCTCACAGACCATTACTGTTACCTTTGACCATCGCATGACCAGAGAGTGGTTAATGCTGCGTCATCAGAGCATGAATTTCTCTCTATCTGCCGGTATAATTTACAAGCTAACCCCTTCCCCTCTCATTTCTCACCCGCTGTTCAGTTTGCTCTTTCTCGTCAACACCAATGCTGAGGTTTCCGTTTTAGGATTGCAAATCATCTTCTAGTGTATATTAGCCTAACCGCATTATCATTTTTTGAAATCCACCACAGTCCAAGTTTAAGTTTTACAAATCATCCAATCAAACCCTTATTATCTTTTTCTTATTTGATTTGTTAACATATAGTAATGTAGATTCTAAAGAAGGAACAAGGTGAAGAGAATACAAAAATAAATGAATGTTGTTAATAAATATAGATTCTAAGGTTCGTGTGGAGGATATAAAGGGCAGCCTGTTGCACACTGGCAGCGCGTGATGTCATCGCTATCACCGCCTGCTCCGCGTGGCATGAGGTGTCAGGGGGTGGTTTATCCGCCGTGGGGGTAGAAAGGCCATCCCATTGGAGGACGTTCTTCACAAAGGCGTGGTTTCTCTATCCCCACCCAATAATAAACAAGCGACGGCGAGGTTAATTTGTTTGCTTTCTCTACTTCTCCTCCTCTTCCTTCTTCCTCCTCTCTTTTCATCCTATCCTTCCTGACCCTCTATCTCGCCCCTTCCAACTCACCTGGTTTCCTCTCACCTGCCAGTTATGCCACCGATTGAACTCACCGAGATATGCGAAAAACATGCGAATAATTTGAAAACTTTGCATAATTATTTGTTATTCTAAGAACTTGGCAGCATTGCTTCATTTAAACTTTGCGGACAATTTATTTGGATGTGTTATAGAACGTGAAATGCAGGCCAAAGTGTTTCTGGAAATAAAACCTTGTTTGTAGTTTAAGAAAAAGAAAATGCCTTTCTATGCGAAGGATCAATTATTTTTCTAAGTTAGGACAGTCGCCAATTTTGCAATCCATAGTTAGAATGACGAGGTTCATAGTTAGTGAAAACAAGGAAAATACTTTTCTTCAACTGATATACTTATCCATTTTGACAATGCGAAATAGTTTTAGCAATTATGAATATATGGTTGGCTTAACAGAAAAAGCATGATTGAATTAGTGATTTGTGTTTCAAACAAATATTTGACTACTCATCCCGAATTTCGGGACAAGATATTTCGATATTTTATATTATCCTGTATGAATATAATTGTCCTGAATCAAAAAAAAATTGTCATCACAGTTTCTGAAAATGTTTCTTTTCCTCGGACTTGAGTTGTACTTGAAGAAAGAATTCTGGCAACTAAAGAAAGTTATGTGTTAGAAAATTCGAACACTCGTTTTTACGTCAAACTGAATTCACTTACAAATTTTATTGAAAGAGCCTATTTTACTAATGATCATGAATCCACTTTACTATTATAGAAAATATTGACAATTGATGTGTACAATCTAGGTTATAGGACTCAAATTCTCATTATTAACCAGAGTTGCCATATTAATGAAATTAGGTTTCGTTTACGATATAGGTTTTAATAGATTGGTATAGTTGAATCAATGGTATGACCATAATTTTGTTATTTAATAATCCTTGAAATAATCCATGTCATTTTAGATATATATATAGTATAACAAATGTTGGTTCTGAAGCACAAAATTACTCAGTGTATGAATACATCTCTTTCGGTAGAGGAAATGTTCTACAAACAATAGAAGACATGTTTCTTTTTGTTCTAGAAATCTATAGAGTATTTGGAAGAACTTGAAATCATTGCTTCACTTAACCTTTTCGGAAAATTTATCTGGATCATGTACACGTGGTACAAAAGTGAAATGCTGTCCAAAGTGTTTTTTGAAAACCTTGTTTGTAGTTTTAAGAATAGATGATTTTTAGAAAATTCTTTGCTCAGCAAACAACATAAAACATCTTTGCATGTTTTGGTTTTAGGATTCTATAGGGTTTTTAGAATAACTGAGAATTTTTATTTCATGTAACCTTTTCGAAAAAGATTGCACTATGGGTGTGTTGTAATTCAAGATTTCTACACTCCGGGAATGTAAATTTATCATACAAAAGTATAGTCAAATACTAGTAAAATTACGAACATTTTTCACAGTGCAATACAATGTGTTTTTGGGAATAGAACCTGTAAGAATGACTAGGTCATTTGTAGCAAAATCTTTAAAAAATGTAATGGAATAGAATTTTTCCACCAAATTTTGATTTAATTCTGTCAATACATCTCTTTTAGTAAAGAAAATGTCACACAAAGAATATAAGAGATGTTTATTTTGGTTATATGAATCTATAAAGTTTTTGAAAGAACATAGCATCATTGATTTATTCAATCCTTTCGGAAATTTATCTGGATGTGAAAGAAAGTGAAAAGGCAGTCCAAAGTGTTTTTGGAAATAGAACCTTGCTTGTAGTTTAAGAATGATTAGGTAGTTTGTAGCAATGATTTGAGCAATAGAACTTTTTTAAAGAATTTTGATTTTATTTTATGAATAGGAGAAGAAATGTTCTGCAAACAATAGAAGACATTTTTATTCTGGTTTCAAGAATCTATGTAATCTTTGGAAGAGCATAGAATTTAGGATCATCCTTTCTTTTAACTTTTTCGGAAAATTTATCTGGATCTGGTATAGAAAGTGAAAAGGCAGTCCAAAGTGTTTTTGAATAGAACCTTGTTTGCAGATTAAGAATAATTAGATGTTTTTTATTTATTTTACAAACTCTTTTTAAAAATATGAGTGAATGGAACTTTTCCAACAAATTTTGATTTTATTCTATGAATACATCTCTCCTAGGAGAGGAAATATTCTGCAAACAATAGAAGACATGTTCCTTTTTGTTTTAAGAATCTATAAAATCTTCAGAAGACCATACATTCATCCTTTCTTTAAACTTTATTGGAAAATTCATCTGTATCTGGTATAGGAAGTGAAAAGGCAGTCCAAAGTGTTTTTGAATAGTAATTTGTTTGTAGCTTAAGAATAATTAAATGATTATTAGAAAAAAATGTTTACAAACCCCTCTATGAGTAAGTCTCTTTTATGCGAGGAAATGTTCTGCAAACAATATAAAACATGTTTATTTTAGTTTTAAGAATCTATAGGGTTTTTTGCAAGAACTCGTGATCATTGCTTCATTTAACCTTTTCAGAAAATTTACCTGGATGTGCTGGAAATTAAAAAGGCAGTACAAAGTTTTCTTGAAAATAGTAGTATCTAGTTTCCACCTTAAGAATGATTTGGTGAATTTTATCAAAATCTTTACAAACTCTCTTTAAAAATTTAAATGCTATTACGTACTTTTTTAAAAAATAAGTTGCGGATTTTTGGATTTTCTGAGGATGTTGGACATAATAGGCAGAGATATGTAGATTTCAAAGTGGCGAGGGATGCTTCGGAACCGGAGCGACTTGACCTTGGCTGGATTCACGCGTAGCTGGGCTAACGCAAAATCGAAATGCGTTACTTCCACCGTGTGGTTCCCCTAAAGCCGGCTTCACATTGTGACCTCCCTGCCTTCATCTCACATCCCCATAAAAATATATATACATATATACATAAACACATACATCTATACACAAATATATATAACTACGTCTTAAACCAGACTCTACATATAACAATAATGCATAATACTTGGGCAAATAAGTAGCGAGTGCAATCCAATACTTGTATTTATTTTCGACACGTGTATAAGTATATACTCAAATACTTGAAGCCTTAAAGTAACTCGAGTAACTTGCTATAACCACTTGATGGTTTTTAGACAATGGTCAACTGCACTTGCCCTTATAACTGAGGAAACATGATTTTTTGTATTGTAAGAGAGGAAATGTTCTGCAAACAATAGAAAACATGTTTCTTTTGGTTTTTAGAAGTTGTAGGGTCTTTGGAAGAACTTAGAATCATTGATTCATTTAACCTTTTCGGAAAATTTATCTGAATGTGGTCGAACGTTAAAAGGCAGTCTAAAGTGTTTTTTGAATATTAGAACCTTGCGTGGGAAATCATTAGATAATTTTTGGCAACATCTTTATAAACGCTCTTTGAAAATTTAAGTTAATAGAACGTTTCCAAAAAAGTTTTTATTTAATGCTGTGATATACCATTTCGGAAAATTTATCTACATGTGGTTGAAAGTTTCGGAAAAGTTATCTGAATGTGGTCGAACGTAAAATGGCAGTCTAAAGTGTTTTTTGTATATCAGAACCTTGCTTGAGATATCATTAGATAATTTTTCGCAACATCTTTATAAACCCTCTTTGAAAATTTAAGTCAATAGAAACTAAGGAAACATGATTTTTTGTATAATAGAAAACATGTTTCTTTTGGTTTTAAGAATGTGTAGGCTCTTTGGAAGAACTTAGGATCATTGCTTCATTTAGCCTTTTCTGAAAAGTTATCTGAATGTGGTCGAACGTAAAAAGGCAGTTAAAGTGTTTTTTGAATATTAGAGCCTTACTTTTGATATCATAAGATAATTTTTAGAAACATTTTTATAAATTCTCTTTGAAAATTAAAGTCAATAGAAACTTTCCAAACAAGTTTTTATTTAATCTTATGAATAGATCTCGTTTAGTACAGGAAATGTTCTGCAAACAATAGAAGACATGTTCGTTTTGGTTTTCAGAATTTATACAGTTTTTAGAAGAACTTAGGATCTTCATTTCGTGTTACCATTTCGGAAAATTCGAAATAAAAACTCGTTTCTCGTATAAGAATAACAAGGTTATTAGTAGCAAAACCTTTACAACTCTTTGAAAATTCGACATCATAGAACTTTTTCAAAACTTTTTGATTTCATGCTACGAATACATCTTCTTTAGGAATAAAGGAAACTTTTCTTCAAAATATAGATGACATATGTTTGCTTTGGTTTTCAAAATTTATTGGGTTTTGGAAGAACTTAGTATCATTAATTCATTTAACCTTTACGTAAAATTTATCACGATGTCCTAGAAAATGAAAAGGCAGTCCAAAGTATTTTTGTAAAGACCTTGTTTGTAGTTTAAGAATAATTAGGTGACTTGTAGCAACATCTTCACAAAATGAAATGAATCTTGCCAAATAATATAACGTAAAAATAAAAAATAAATTACTCTAACCCGAATTTTATTGAATTCTCGTGAATTCATTTGAATCCCGATGATACTAATTATAACATTGTATAAGTTATTTCAGAACAACTCTTTTTTAATAGAAGTAAATACATCCTAATGCTATTTTATTCAACCTAAAATTGGTGGAAAAACGTTATTTCAGTTTTAAAGCCCCTTTCATTGGAGATTACTGATTTTATTTGCATGCTTATTAGATCGTTCGCCCTCAACGTAACTGGGACAGAATAATTTTTACGCGTGGGTGTTTCGTGTGAAAAATCCTTTTCATTGGCATTGAATTTTTCGGAATTAGTTATTATTTTTTTTTCATAGTTCCTCATGAACAAATCAATGAGAAGATTTTATATATTCGTTAATTAATTTCGAATTGTTCAGACAATTTCTGCTCATTTGAATAATTTTATTTCGATAGAATATCGCGAATTAATCATTAGTACTATGGTCCATTCAATGAACCTGGAGAGAGTATTTTTTTATTAAAATTGTTTACTTATCGTTTGAACAATTTGGTTTTGCTTAAATCCAAATTTTCAAAGGAAAAAGCTAGAAAATCGTACTTTTTTGCCAGTTTTTTTAAGAAGTATCAAAATTTTAGCCTATAAATATTACTTTTACCGAGATACTTGATATTATTAACAAATTCTCATTTGTTTAAACAAATTAATTATTTTTTAATATCGCGAAATAATGGTATTTTCTGAATGTCTTGGCCTATAATTTATGATTGTGAAGAGTAAATTATTTCATATTATTTGTATATTCATTGTTTATAATTGTTTAAATAATTGTATATAAACTACGTTTTTTAACAAAAACAAAAAACCTAATTTTCTACAAGAAAATAAAATTTTCAGCCCAAGTGATGAATCGTAAAAAAATATGCAATTTTAACATACAACTTTAAACCAAGTAGTTGAATTGTTAACCAGAAAAGATTAATTTTTTAATCCAAAAATATGATTTTTTAACAAAATACATACATTTTCTACCCAAAAGTTAAATTTTCATAAGAATAGTTTAAGTTTTAATCAATTAGTTGAATTTAAACCAAAAATATTAATTTTTAACAACAAAATTTAATTTTTGACCAAAAAAAATGAATGTTTAATTAAATACATGAATTTTCACATAGAAAAGACAAATTTTCAATAAAAAATATCAAATTTCAACCAAAAATGGAATAGTTACATTTTTATTTTAAAATATAATGCTTAATCAAAAAAGAATAGAATTTTAAACAAAATTTTCAAAAAAGAGATGAATTTTCAACTAAAATTATGAATCATAAAAAGTTAATTTTCAACAATATAGTTCAACCCAAAAGATAATTTTTTAATACAAAATAATAATTTTCTGAACATGGAAGTAAATCTTGAAAAAATATTAATATTTTAACAAACTACTTTAACTGTAACTAAGTAGTTACATTTTCAATTAAAAAACATGAATTTTTCTAGCAAAAAGACTAATGTTCTACAAAAAAAGAAGAATTTTTAACAAAATGGGTGAATTTTAAAGCTAAAAGGAGAATTGTTGAATCCTTAAACAAACAAATGTAGACCCAAACAGTTGTATATTTAAATCCAACAGGATAAATGTCCAACCAAAAAGATTAATTTTTGACCAAATAACACGAATTTTTTAACAAAATATATAAATTTTCAACTAGAATAGATAAATTTTCAATAGAAAAATATAAACTTTTAATCAATCTTCAACGTGTAAGACTTTAAAAATTAAAAGTCATACCATCGGCAACTAAAATTTAGTGATTGTGAATTTTCTATTGTTAAAGCTCCTTCGGGCTTTAACGAACACATTCTCATCACGTGTCTCGTGCGAAAAAAAGGTCAAACGCACATTTTTTGATCTAAATTAGGCAAAACAGTTTGTTATTGAACATTTTATTGTATAAGAATTTTCAACAACAAAATGCAACCAAGAAGATGATTTGGTTAAATTATATTGTATTTGATTAAAAATGAAAATATTTTTTGTTGCTAAAATATCAACTATTATATCGTTTATTGAAAATTTATCTGTTTAGGTTTACAATTCAAATCCTTCGTTGAAAGTTAGTATACTTTCTTAAAATTTCAATTTTTCGGTTGAAAATTCTTTTTTCTTGTTTGGTAGAAAATTAATCTTCTTGGTTGGAAATTAATTTTTTTTATTTGACGATG
>CAKNWT010298072.1:4446-15446 GCA_932066315.1 Andricus coriarius | reverse complement strand
TTTTCTAATTCTTAAAAAAAAAACATTTAATTCTTCCCAATGTTTAGGCTTATTAAATAACTTTTATCGATTCTGCAATGTGTAATAACAAAATTGTTAGAATTTTTACAACTCTCTCCATTTTCAGACAATTTTCACTCTGTACACTTTCAAATTTACCGCCATCTCTGACGCCTTCTCCGCCTAGCGTCGGCGTACACACTTGCAAGTTTCAGTTCGAACGAGAACGAGAACGCACGTTGCACTCATGTCGCGTCGTCTCCACGATGTTCGCAAATAAAATCAACCTTATTTCAGTAATCAGTTTAAAAACCCCACTTACTGCGCGAATAATAATTATTTTGTATTAAAGTATAGTGATGTGTATTCATTTTTTCCTTTCCTAGGTCCTAACCTCAAATCATCGCGTGGTTTTCCAAAACAAAGCAAAGGCTAGCAGATTCTAGCATCAGTGATTGAAACTCTTCTTCAATTTCCTCGCGAGAATTTGATGACTAGATTTTGCATTTAAAGTTCACCGTATTCTTTGCGATGAGCCTGAAAAGACAAACCAAGTTACCAATTTCTCGCCTGAAGCAAACATTTTTAACCGGTCTGTGGTTAGGTTACCGGACCAGATCGCGGCCGGTATGAAAGCCGGAATTCGACCAGTTCACCGTGACGTTTTCGGCCGGATCCCGGCCAGTATCCCCGGCCAGCGCCCGGTTTAAGCTGGGGCTATCCGGCCGGCTCCCGGTCGGATCCCTGTTACCATTTCTACACGGGTATAACGTCTGTTAATAACAATGGAAGTGGTCAAACGTCGCCACTTTGGCACCCACAGCGTAAAACCCCGACCTCACATTGACGATTTATATGGCGCATGTAGCAGTTAGTGCTCTTCCATTGTTATCTGTTTTAAATTTTCAGCAGGAAAAAAGATATATTTAATCTTCATAACTTTTATTATTAAATAATTATTATTGGGAAGGTTCGAAGTTTTTACTTGAAAATATTTCTTTATTTTCTAATTCATTAATCACATTTAAAAAAAATATTCTTGTTTTCTGTAGCAGTTAAAATGCTAAAATGAAAAGAAATTCAAAATTAAAATGCTAAACATTATTTTCTCTAATACGCAATATTGGAGGACTTGTGTATTATTCACATTTTTTTTTCATTTTTTTGTTTAAATGCAAAGAATTTTAAAAGATTTCGTTTCAAAATTTTGTAGAAATAGTTTTACAATTTTTATTGTAAAATAAAAATCCATGGATTATGCTTCAAGTGTCACGATTAAATTACTATTAATTAAGGAATTTGTAGAAGAGGAAATATTCTTGATTGCATAATTGATTTATTAAACATTTTTTATGTTTTCGGGCTTTTTCATATAGTCATGAATGTATTTTGAACGACCTCAGTATCCTGGAATTGAAATTATTGAAATGAACCATGGAAGAGCCGTGCGTCGATGGAGGGGGGAGCCAATGATCGGGATCCGAGTGCTCTGCATCCACTCGTAGGCCGGACAGCCAATGAAAGTCGCTTGATTAAAGAACTTGCCTACTCACGGTAGAGGTGGGGACCCCTCCAGCCATAGAATAATCGAACGTGTACGTTTCAGGGACAGTAGAATAAAAAGAGGTTGACTGTAATTGCGCCCGTTGCAAATTCTTATAGTTTCTCGATGTGTGACAGTGGTAGCATTATGGTGCATTAGAACATTGAAAATATTAGAATTGTGGTGATTTGAAAACCAGATTTGTTGTTATAGAAAGTAGAACAAACTTTTATCTTTTTTTTTATAATACATAGTCTTGTTTGCTCAGTTGATTTTAGTTTTAGTAAAAAAGTGTAGTATTGGACGGTCGACCGGAAAAGCAAGGTTGAAAAAATTGGTTAGCGAAGCTAGAATTCTTTAAATTTAGCTAAAATTCAAGGATGTTAGTTAAATTATTATACGCGAAAATCATTATTTTATTGATCAGTGTTAGTTGGATTGTCGGTTTTTCCAAAAGAGAAAAGTGGCTTTATGATCTAGTTAATTACATACAACATGACTTGGAAGTATATCAAACAATAATCATCAACCAAGGAGAACATGCGTATACGGATTCAATTTCAAACGATATTATAATTAAAATTACAAGCACTTTACCGTCAAAAGTTATAAACTATAAAAATGTGACCTCAGTGAAAGCTCTGCACTTGGTAAAGTCAGGCGTCAAATATCTACGAAGGACAACACTATTCATTACAATACAATCACTAGAATATGATCTGTTCTATTCGCAAGCATCTGATCTCATAAAGATTTTGAGTCATATATCTGGAAAGAAAACAAAGCCAAAGGCTTTAGCAATAGTATTATCCAAGGAGAAACTACCGTCGCATGCAAGACTGCTTCAAGGTATGTGGTCTAGGGCCTTATTGGACTTCACAGTTCTCGAAGTTGTCATAAAGAAATCAAACACTGATAACCGTTTGGGTACTCATTCACAAATTCTCGTTAGTGTACATCAGTACAATCCATTCACGAATGTCTATACAAAGAAAAACTACTCATCGAAAGTGGTAATTTTTCCAGACAAACTGCAGAATCTGAATGGCTTGGAAATGAAAGTCAGTTCATTTAACAATCCCCCTACTCTTTACGTGGCACGAAACAGTTCGGGATTTCCGATTACAGTCACTGGATCAGATGCACTTCTATCAAAAACCCTTTCCAAGGTGATGAATTTTCAGATTATTGAAACTGCTTCTGATGATGAGGGATGGGGTCATTTTGACCCTTCTGGAAATAAAACAACTGGCACAACAAACAAACTGGCAACAAAAAAAATCCAGTTCTCTACTAACCCTGGAGCTTACATCCCAGAAGCAGAAGACTCATTTGAGTTTGCCAGAATAGATCATTACTTCTGCTACGTACCCGTGGTTCCGATCACGCAAAAAGGGACCTTAATAATGGAATTTTCTCGAGAGTGTATTTACTTGGGACTTTTGATTTCCCTTCTCATCGTGCTTCCAATCATCGTTAGTTACATTCTCAAATTTGAGCAATATTGTTGGCTTCCACTCTATGTATTCGAAGCTGCTCTCGGATTTGGAATTCCTCGAGAACCTAGAAAGATAGCAGAAAGAATTGTATTCATATTCACGCTTTTCGCTTTTCTAATATCTTCATCGGCGATTTATGCAGTTTTCACAGATTTTACATTAACAATGGAAGTCGAAGAAGAAATTAATACATTGGAAGATTTGCGCAACACAAACCTGACCCTAATGGCAGACACTTCAACGGCAGATATCTTTAAGATAACAGCAGGGGATACAATTGTTAAGTCCTTAATAAAGACAATTCAAACCGTGAGTAAATCAAGAATGTGCATAGATTACTTAATTAAGCACAGGAATGTTACTTGCATTCAGAGAGACATACGTGCACAATTCTATGTCAATGAAGTCAATAAGGAAAAAAAGCTAATAAAGATTGCTAAACCATGTCTGCGATCAGGTATGAACTGCATGGTTATACAAGTAGGATCTCCTTATTTGCCTAGAATTGATGAGCTTTTAGAAAGACTAAGGGAGGGCGGTCTAGTTAGAAAGTGGTATGAATCTGAGTCTCTAAAAACGTCAAGAAATGAGCAAGTTGAGAGCTCAATTAAACCAACACAAATTATGATACCTCTTGTCGTCGTTCTTGTAGTAGGATAGCTGGTATCACTTCTTGCATTCGTATTCGAGCAGGTTCTTGGTGCTTATATGACATAGAATATTCGAGGATGTTCCATTAGAGTAGTCCAAAAATCTACTTTAGAGTTTTCGTGATCGATCCACAGCACTTTTTTCATTTTCCGTAAGAAGAAATGCCATATTTTTGTCTTTCAATCTGTCAGCATTAACCCGTGCCCCCGCACTTTCAAAATTAACATGGGATTTCAAATAGGAAATACTTAGTTTTCATAAAAATGGAAGAAAGAAATACGTTTTATTAACTTTACGAGACAAAAGTATAGTCACTTCTTAAGAAATGTTTCAAGGAATAATTTTCACCCAATAACTTCAAGTTTTGAACTGGTCTACGAACTTGTATTGTACCCGGAAAATTCCCTAAAAAAATCGAAGTTATAGTCAATCTTGAAACGTTACTATTTTCTTGAATTAGTGACGCAGTTAATGACTGTTAATAGTAGAATGTTGTTCAGGGCAGTATTTTATAATTTTCAGAATTTATACCCTAACTAGTTAAACAACCATAATTTTTTCAAACAATTTTTTTCATTTATGTTATAGATAGTTTTTTCGGATCGATTTCTTTGATCTAAGAAAATAAGCGATTCGAAAGAACTAGAATTTTGTCCATCGTTCCTATGAATAGAAGCAAGTGATAGTGATATTATTTGTTCATATAATTCCAAACTGTCATTCACAAAAAATATCACTCTGAACATTCATTAACTGCAACGTTAAATCAAGGAAATAATACTTTTTTACGATCTATAGTGGAAAAAATTGATTAAACAAATGAAAATTATTTGAATAATTGTCCACTAGGCCAAACAAAAAAGATAGTACTCTTAAGATTCGTCAGTTTTGTCATCAAATCCAGAAAATACCAGCTTTTCACCATTTGGGGAAAACAAAATTATACAAATTGAAAAATATGTTTAACCAAAATTACTATTTTTGAAAGTCATCAACTATATCACTTATCCCAAAAATATTAACATTTGAGGATTTACTGAAAAAATGTTTTAAACAAATAATGATTATTTCAGCAATTGAAAATTTTTAAACATACTTGGAAACTTGTCTCTTATCGAATAAAAATTAGTTCTTAAAATTACATCAAATTACTTTAAATTACTTCTTTATTAAAAATAAAAAGTACTTCTTTTTCAATTTTTTTTTCGAAAACAAACAAATTGGGCGTCTATATGTGTATCACATAGAAATAAGAAATGAAACTATCTTTGTAAAATAGAATACTTTTTGTATAATAGCGCATGACACTTCAGTCTATTTTTTGCAGTTCTCCAATTTTCTCAACACGTTTCAGATGAAGCATTATAGTGCATTAGAAAAATGAAAAAAATACACTATGTTCTATATGATAATAATCTATTATTATACTTATTTCAAATAATTGAAATAAAGTAACACTTTAAATTCTTGAATTCATGATAGATCTAGATAAGCACTAGGGTGGGCTGAAAAAAATTTTTAATTAAAACCTGCTTATCAATTAAAAGATTAATTTTGTATCTCTTATAACCCGTGTGAAATTTTTAATAGATCAATCAATAGGCTGACGTTCCGCGGGGCGCTAAGAAAGGTTTAAAAAATTTGTAATTCTTAGACATTTGCCAAAATCGGTAACATTAATTTTTGTCATAATCTAAATAAGATTACCTTTTGAAACACTTTGTAAGGTTTCAATATTTTTTGTTTTCTAGAACAATATCTGATTTTTATTAACCTCAAATAACTAAAATAATTTTTTTAAAGCTTTGAAAACTATCTTAAAATTAAAAAATGTTTGGACCTGTAGGAACTTTTTGCACTCAAACTTTACCTAAAGAAAATCCAGAAAACGTTAGCAATTATTTCAGAGTCTTAAAATTTGAATCTTCTCACTTTTTAAGGTGAATTCTAAATGAGATAAAGTTTCTACATGCGTGCAAACATTTAAGGAGACTTTGTAAATCTTTAAAAAACTATTTATTTTTGTTGCTCAGGTTTATAAAAATAAGATTCTGACATATTAAGTAGATTGCGAGATAAATTATTGTTAGCGATTTTTGCAACACTCTGTAAATTACGAATGTTTTAATCTTTAATTTAGGATCTGGCTACTAGCATTCTTATAATATTCTCATTTTCTCAGGTAAATTTTGAATAAGAAAAATTTCCTACATTCTCTGTATTTGAATTAGTAAAATATGACTGATTTCCAATTAAATATTACTAATTGTATATGTATGTATATCATTAAGCTATTTCCCTTTCGGCGAGCCTCTAGGGGTAAGCGTGACACTACCCGATTCGGGTAGTGTTTTTTAGGTGGATTTGTAGTAAATGGGCTCACCACACCCACGACCGCCAACAGCAATGCAGTAGTATCAGACGGTCACCCATCCAAGTACTAACCGCGTCCAACACTGCTTAACTTTAGTGATCTAACGGGAACTGGTGCTTCCAGCGTGGTATGGCCGTTGTAATTAATTACTGTAGATAAAATTCATTCACCGAAATTACTAAGAGTATAAATTAGTTCAATTTGTAATTGATGATACACGCATGCGTAAAATCCAAATTAGTAATTATAGATATCTTAAATATTTTTAATGTAAATGATCCTACACAAATGAATTTAACGCAATGGATATTTTATTTATTCACTTATGTTACTTATGATTAGTGTAAGTTCATAATTATACGAATAGTGATAATACAAGAAAACAACTGCAACGATAAACACATCGTTCATCACGAGTGTAAGCTTAAGTGAGACTGCTACAATGTATTTCACTATTTAAATCATCAAAAAAAAAAAAAAAGATAACTGATTTATCAATCAATATCCTTAGTATTGATGTAATTATTTAAATGTTTACTGATTTAGATCTAGAGAATCTACTCGAAAAAAAATCGATTACAGTTTGCAAAGCTTTTAAAAACTATTTGAGTTGTTTAATGGTTAAATCAAAACTTGCTGTCTGCTTGGACCATCAGGCGATGGAAGTGAAACTTCTGTGGCGAATTTGAGGATAATGAAAAATTATACCCTGAAATTATTATGGCGATTTAGAAAATATAGATATTTATTACCGAGTTTACCATGTGGAATTTACAGTATTCTAAAAGCAATGAGGTAGAATGTACATTGTTTTTTGAATGAGAACGTCGTTTATAATTTTGTTACAGTCAATCTTGAAATTTGTTCCACTAATTATTTGCCTGCCTCATCTCCTCAACATTCATTTCGGCACTTAAACGTCTGTGTTATGTTCTGTAAACCGAACCTCACCCCCTCCCCCCTCCGCATATCCGTGCCGCGTGATCGCACTGTTCACTCGACTGCAACTTCGGCAATCTGTGACGCGTCGCGTGGGGCTGCCACGGAGAATGCCGAATGTGACATGGCATTACATCCAAGCATGTCCACGCGACCACCAAGCTCGTTATTCATTTCGCTCTCTACCTGAAAGTATTTTTTCTCGCGATGCACCATAAGAAGTTTCACTTCAAAAATTAGACTTTTCCCCAGAAAAAATGAAAATTTTGCAATCTTTCGAGATCTTTGAAAATTCAGAATATTATGTACCAGATTACGGAAAAAATTATTATTAACGAATTTTGTAAAACTCCGTGAATTAGGAATGTTGTAAACTTATTTTTTCCCCGCACAACGTCAGGACATGAATCAATCTATTAACAATTTTACACAGATTACAAGAAATCCAGAGTAAAGATCGTTAGTGCTAGATATATACGTAGAACCCGATTTTTTATGGCAGAAAATTGTTGGTATGTTTTTATTTTGTATTGAAAATAGAGATGTATATCATATAGAAATAAAAACAAATACTATGCGTGGAAAATAGGCACAGTTATCCCAGAAATGTCCTGCAATGTATACACTGTAGTTGGCCTAGGGTGTTTCCTATTATTATGGGATAGATAATTAAAAAAAATAAGTGAGAAACACTTTTGGTACCATTCTGTTATTTCGACTCAATCGATTCTTAGTTTAATAGAAAAAGCATTGAATGTCGACCAGTCAAACAAGCAGGACTGAAAATATTTGCTCCCTCATTCTAGCATAATATTTTTAATAGAAGTTCTTGAATCTTGAATAAGTCGTTTAAATATAATAGAACAGATGACGATGTTAATTAAGTTGCTATACGTGAAAATTCTAATTTCCTTAATCGGCATCAGTGGCTTAGATGGATTATTTAGGAGAGGAAAGTGGCTTAATGATCTGGATAGTTACATACAAGACTTGAAAGTGTACCAAACAATAATCATCACCGATGGAAAAAGTGAGTATCAAGATTCAATTGCGTACGATATTATGATCAGAATTGAAATTAGTCTAGCAACATAGGTTATAAACTATAAAAGTGTGATCTCAAGGAAAGCTCTAGACTTGGTGAAATCAAGCATAAATAATCTACGAAAGACAACACTATTCATCACGATCCGTTTCCTAGAATATAATCTATTCGATTCACAAGTTTCTGACTTAATAAAGATTTTAACTCATTTATCTGGAAAGAACAGGAAACCAAAGACTTTAGCAATCGTATTATCCACGGAAAGACTACCTTCTTATGGAAGATTGGAAGATTGCTTCAAAGCATGTGGTCCAGGACCTTCTTAGACTTCACTGTTTTCGAGATTGTCAAGAAGAAATCAAACATTGTTAACCATTTGGGTGCTTATTCACAAAACTTTGTTAGTGTCCATTAGTAAAATCCATTCAACGATTTTTATACAAAGAAAAACTACTCGTCGGAAGTCGTAATTTTTGCACATACAAAATAGCGTCAAAAAAGGTCCAGTTCGCCACTAACACTGGAGATGACATCCCAGGATCAAGAAAACTGTGACCTTAATAATTGAATGTTCACAACAGTGTATTTACTTGGAACGCCGCATTTTCCTTCTCATCATGCTTCCAGTGATCGTTAGTTACATTCTCAAATTTGACAAAAATTCTTGGCTTCCACTCTATGTATTCGAAGCTGCTCTCGGATTTGCAATTCCACGAGAACCTAACAAGTTAGCTGAAAGAATTGTATTCATATTCACGCTTTTTGCCTTTCTTATATCTTCTTCGGCGATTCACGCAGTTTTTCAGATTTTATATTAATAATGGACGTGGGGGGAGAAATTAACACCTTGGAAGATTTGCGCAACACAAACCTGACATTTATGGCAGATTCACCAGCGGCAGTCCTCTTGCGATAAAGAACAATCGATCCAATTGTTCAGTCTTTAGTGAATTGAATTCAAACCGTGAGAGAAGCAGGAAAGTGCATCGATTATCTGATTAAGCATAGGAACGTAACGTTCATTTTGAGAGACAAACGTGCAGACTTCTATGCCCATAAAGTTAATAAGGAAAACTCGATAATCAAGATTGCCAAACAGTGTCTCCGAGCAGGCGTGATCTCCATGGTATTACAGGCAGGATCTCCTTATGTTTCCAGAATTAAAGAGCTTTTGGGACGATTAAGAGAGGGCGGACTAATTAGAAAGAGGTATAATTACAACTCTATAGAAACCTCAAAGAATCAACAAATTGCGAGTTTAATCGAACGAACCGAAATTTTGTTACCTCTTGTTGTCGTTCTTATAGCAGGATACCTGGCATCACTTTTCGCTTTTGTATTTGAGCTATTTCTTGGTATTTATGTGAAAAAGAGCGTTTAAAGCTTTTAGAGGAAACCCATGTTTTGTATAATTCTTCTGTCAACATTATGGAGAAATATTTAGAATCTAGACATTAAACTAGCGCAGTATACAGATAAACCAAAATTGTAGGCGAGACCGGGATAAGCATACGGGGTCGAATGGTACACTTAATTTTTTCTCAAAATATATAGATAATACAAAAATAAAAATTATTGAATTTACAACATTTAAATCTCCTTATTCTGCAGTATTTTCAAATAAAAAGGAAGTATTAAAAAAATAACAGATCATATTCTCAGCCCAATGCTTGTCTTAAATTTTATTTGTTGCACTTCAATTTACTAATGCATCTATACGCAATTAATTTAAAAAAAACAGGTTTCATTCAAGTTTTAACCTTTACGAGATGCTGACGAATCTGTTTTGATCTAATACACATATTAATTTTCAGCATTATAAGATAGTTACATGCAAATGAAGAAAATCGAAAATTGTGAACGTTGCTCAGCTGCTACGGTGCCCTTTAAAGGGGTAATAAAAATCGCCATTTGGGGCACTTGTTCTGCTTGTCATAACCACTTTATGGAGTTAACAGAAAAGTTTTTCCGCAAGATTTGAGTCTTTTCTAGTGCAATTTTTGAAGATAGTTAACGATTTAAAGGAGAGTTGCAATGGTGAGTACTTTAAAAAAAAAATTACATTCATGCTTAGAAGATTCCATTTCAGCTAATGTAAAATTTGTTTTATAAGGTCATTCTAATCTCAGAGCAGCTGCAATTGGTTTTGTTTATAAATATTGTTTTACGCAGTTGTAAAATTATGGTTGTCAGATATGAATTTTATGAAAGCAGTTTATAAATTATTTTACGAAAATGGTCGAAACAGGTTATAAATTAAAAATTTTAAATACGTGTTATCTTAACAGCTCGTTTAACTCAAGTTTAACTGAAAAATATCTCTCAGCGATTGTGATTGATTCACTTGAAATTAGAAAAATTAAAATATACTTTTAAATATTTAAAAACCCCTTTCCCTAAGTAATCAAAGTTATTTATTAAACATTTTTCAGAGTATGCATCGGTACGAATAATATTATATAATATATTATTATTAATTATTATTATTATATATTATATAATATTTCTCACTCGTGAAAACAATGTAATATATGTTAATTTCAATTATCTTTGTCGTGAAACTCATTTCTTTATTCAATCTTTCATGTGTACAAAAAACGCAAAAATATTATTCTTCTATTAAAAAAATAATAATAATAAATAGTAAAGGTGCCCCATCTTGTTCAATACACGTGTGTCGTCTCGCCCCTGAGCATGGGGCGAGATGAGACATGCGCAAAATTAACAATTTTCATATTTTTATCTCAATTACTATTTTTCGAATACCTCCTTCCTTATGAAATTATCATATGAAGGTTCACAGAATGTATACAACATCTTAAATTTCAAAAACTACTATAGATTGCAAATATTTCACTGAAAATGATAACTATGGACTTATCTCGCCCGGTCTTCCCTATTATAGGACAATCTGCATGATACATTACAAGAAATCATCACTGTATTAGA
>CAKNWT010298060.1:6322-35799 GCA_932066315.1 Andricus coriarius | reverse complement strand
AAATCACTTTCATATTTCCGACGTCATAATCTTTCCCCTGTTCCTATTTTTGCCACTTTTTTAAAGAATTCTTTTTCCCCCTTTTTTTAAGAAACACCCTCCTCATCCCCTTTTTTCGCTTAGATGCGAACCTAATTAATAAAACCTAAGAAAAAAATCCAACTATTTCCGGTTGAAAAGTGTGCTATTATATTTTTGGTACGGAATGCTTATCGTTTGGTTAATCTACTATTTGGTTACAAATTTAATTATTTTGTTAAAAATGCAACTCTTCTATTAAAAAGTCAGCTTTTTTTGGTCAAAGATTCAACTAGTTGGTTGGAAGTTGAGCTGCTTTGTTAAAAATTCATTTTTTTGGTTGAAGGTTCATCACTTTGGTTGAAAATTTAACTATTCCATGCCTAGAAAATTAATCTTCTTGTTTAAAAAATCAACTTTTGGATTGAACGTTGAACTCTTTCAATGAAAATTCGTTTTTTTGTTGTTGAGAATTAATTTTTATAAGCTAAAAATGTAACCGTTCCAGTTTTTGTTGTAAATTGATATTTTGAAATGTACATTGATCTTTTCTAGTTGAAAATGAAACTATTTGGTTAAAAAATCGTATTTTTTAATAATAAATTAATCTTCTTGGTTGAAACTTTATCCTTTTTTGTTATAAATGCAACTGTTTGCTTGTAAATTAATCTATTTTGATTGAGGAATCAACTATTTTGTTGAAAATAAGCACTTTTTGGTTAAATTTGCCTATTTTTATTTCAAATTAAAATTTGTTGTTGTTCAAAAATCAAGTGATTGGCTTAAAGTGAAATTATTTTCAAAAAATTAATTTTTTTCTAATAGAAGAACCATTATTTTAGTTGAAAGTTCATATTTTCGGGTTTAAAATCAAACTGTTTTGTAGATAATCCATCTTTTCGGCTTGGAAATTTAACAACTTCGTTCAAATTGATGTATTTTCTTCAAAAATCGTCATTTTTGGTAGAACGATAAATTTTCTTCGTGGAAAATTCATTTTTTGTTGTTGAAAATAGAACTATTTTGTAACAAATTTATCTTTGCTGGTTGGAAATTCAACTACTTGGTTAAAAGTTGATCTACTTTGTTAAAAATTCATTTTTGTTTACATTCACTTTTTTGATTGAATTTTGTTTGTTTGTTGAAAATTTACATTTTTGGTTAATAATTAATTTTTCATCTGAAAATTGAACTATTCAATTTTTGGTTGAATAAGTTGAAACATCAACTATTTGGTAGAAAATCCATCTATTTTGTTGAAAATGCCTTTTTAGGTGGAAAATTAAACTGTTTGGTTGCAAATTTATGTATTTTGTTGAAAATTCGCCTTTTGTGGTTTAAAATCGATTTTTCGGTTAAAAGTGCAACTATTTGGTTGAAAATTAATCGGTTGTAGTTAAGGTTTCAAGTATATAGTTGAAAATTGATATTTTTTGGTTGAAATATCAAATCATACTATAATTCATCTTTTTAGGTTAAAAATTCAACTTTGTGGTTGAAAGTTGAACTAATTTCTTTAAAATTAATTTTTTTCCTTGAAGATTCATAATTTTTGTTGAAAATGCGTCTCTTGGTTGAAAATCGAACTATTTGGTGGAAAATTAACTTGTTTGAAAATTTATGTTTAATTCATCTCTTGAAGATTCAAAATATTTTCTTTGTTAGAATATCAACTATTACATTTTTCGTTGAGAATTTATCCTTTTTAGTTGAAAATTCAAGTACTTGGCTGAAAGTTGAACTGCTTTGTTAATTCATGAGATAGTGTAAGATTGAACCCCCGCCCCCAACCCTTGAAAATAGTCTTACGTTATTTTTGGATGATTCGTAAATGAATTTGCGAAACAATTGACGAAAAATAGGGTGGAGGGGGGGGGGGGTTCAAAACTTACAGATCCTAACAAGGGCGTTGCGTGATTTAAAATTTCATAAAAAGCTTTATGTAATTTATGCATAACCTCTTGTCGAAAATGAAAGAAAAAATAAATTTTTCAAGTTGTACTTAAAAATTATGGCATTAATCGTAGAGAGATCCGTTTATTATACTTTTTTTATAGGTTGGTTAATTTTGAGGGTAAAAAAGTGATTGAGGTGATATAATAATTTTTGGTGAGTCTACGGGGAATTCTAGAGGTAGGATGAAAGCAATGTTAAAAATGCATGGAGATCCGTCTTTCATTTGCACGTCGAGTTAAACTGAAATAAATAAATATATAACGAGGATTGAGTTTGGGGATTACGAGGGTTGGAGGTTTTCCCTCCCCCTCACAATCACTCCATCCCTCCATTTTCATTTCCCAATGCGTTGCATGGACGGAAATTGTAGAAGCCCCTTCCTTCCTCCCTCAGGATACAGGAGAGGAATTTCAATGACAATGGGCACATAGAACGCAACAAGAACATGTCGCCAACCCTTGATATCGCCCAACTTAAGCCTTTCCTCAATTCGGGGTGACAACTAGGATTCAGGGGTCTTTTCGCTGCGTGATATGCATTATTAAACGTGAAAATATTTTTGAAAGGATCCTGCGAAAACACATTTAATTTATAAAAAAGTCTAGAAAATTTCAGATTATTCACTGTAAAAATAAATGATTATTTCAGGGCTAGTTTCAGGTATTACAATAAGACTCAGAAAAAACAGTCTCGAGTAGTACTAAAATGAGACCACTGATGGGATCCCTGAATCGTTTGTTTTGCATTGAAAATAACAGCATGAAGTTATCCTATTCAAAAACAGGACACGACAAAAATGATGCCGCAAAAAAAGAGATCTCTAGTTTTTACAGTGTTCAGGACATTCTAGAAAATTCCAGAAAATACCATAGAAGATTATGAAAAATTTTGCAGTTTTAAACAAGATTCCATATTTTTCGACATCTTCTAGATGATTCCAGCCTATTCAATTTCAGAACTAGTGATGCATATCGAGCCGAGAAATTCTCGTTATCGTTCGAAATCGTTCGAAATTTTACAAATTTTCCGAGCCGAGATTTTTGAATCTTTTTTTGTTTTTGTTCGTATCGTATCGTCTGAAAACCCGATCAATGTGCTCGTTAAACGTCAGTTTTTCAAAATATCAATAGAAAATGTAAACATAGCAAAATGCGAAAAATCAGCGGAAGAAAACGAGGAACCAGATGCCGAACTGATATAGGAAGGTTTAACAAATAAAGTATTTTTGATGATAAATAAATTATATAAAATTATTTTATGCCATTTGTTTTGAAGTTTTTCAACCTATATTTTTTTAATTGATTGAAAAACTGTTGTTGATAGTATTTTTTAATATTTATGACATTCTGTATTGTATAGTAGAATTTTCGGTGATTCTAATATCCCTCATTTATTAATATTTAATTTAGATATTCTTAATAATGCTACCTATATTATCTATAAATCTTGTAATACAATATAATAAAAAAGCAATATATTGAACTATGAACTAGCCTGAAAACTCGAACTATTAGGTTAGAAATGTCTATTTTGATCGTAAATTCTTATTCAGTGACCAATAGAAAAACCCCGAGTATCGACTTTCATAAACATCTGCAATTTTATTGAATTTAAAAAATATTGTACGGCATATCCAGTCCACTATTTTGATTTTTTCAATTTCCACCCTAAATTAATATTGAGCAACACAACAAACTTCTAGTATTGTCTTTCATGAAAATCTTCCCGACTTGAGCTAGTCTGCGAGCTTGAATTAGCTTAAAAATTTTGAGTTCCCAAATCGACCTAAAAAATCTTCGGTATAAAGTTGTCTCTGAAATCTTTTGGTTTGTTAAATGAGTCAATTTAATTTTTAATTCAAAAAGGTCTTAAATAATTTATATATCACATATTTATGCATAATTTTAGAAAATGTTTGCTCGGTTCGATCGACTAAGCGAGATGATCGTCTCACGAGATGATTCGAACCGATCTGACGTTTTGAAAAGACGATCACTTTCCAAAATTTACCGGAAAAAAAATATTTCTTAAAAAAATGAAAATTGTTTCAGGTCTTTCACACAAAATATCACTCTTAGCATTCATTAAATGCGTTATCGATTCAAGAAAGTAGTAACTTTTTAAAATTTACAAGAGGAAAAAATTGCTTAAACCAATGAATATTGTTTAAATAATTTCCAAATATCGTTAAAAATATACATATTTCTCCCAAAATTCGTTAATTGTGTAATTAATTCCAGAAAAAAGTAAGTTTTTACGATTTACAGGGAAAAAATTGTTAAAAAAAATAAAAAATGTTTCAATAATTACCAAATATATAAAGAAGAAATATTATTCTTGAAATTCATCACCTGTATAATTTATCCTGAAATATAATAACTTTTCACGATTTATCGCCGAAAAAAATTGTTGAAACAAATAATAATTATTTAAAGAAATACGAATAAGTTATAAAATACTTGGAAACATGTAACTTATCGAATAGAAATATTTAACTTTAAGAACATTTTAAGAATTACAGCTTTTAGCAAGAATTATACATTAAGTTGCTATTTTGCATTTTTTGAGGCATTTTTCGGGCACAGTACAAGGGGATTAATTTGTCAAAACTAGAGTTTATTAAATGAGAATTATTTCTTTAACATTTCTTAAAAGGCGCCTAAATTTCAATTTACAAAAAGTTAAGAACAAGTACTTTTTTCAATTTCTTTGAAAAACAAGCTTTTCCTATTTAAAGCCCCATGTTAATTTCAAAAGCCCGAGGACATGAGTTGATGTTGACTGATTTGAAAAAAAGGGAATTTTTATTGGGTCATTGTCTTCTGGGTTTAAAAATTCATCTCTTTTTCTTTTAAAATTTCCTCTTTTTTTGCTTTAGTAGAAATCTCATTGGTTTTCGTTCAAAATGCAGCTGTCTGGTAAACATTAATATGTTACGGTTGAAAATTCACATTATTGGTTAAAAATTTGTATTTTCGACTCGAAAATTTGAAAGTTTAATAGAAAATTCAACTATTTGGTCAAAAGTTGAAGAACATTTTAAAATTTATATATAATTTTACAAATAGAGTTAAATTTTATTTAGCAACTTACTGTTAATTTTTAATAACTTCTTTATATTATATCTGGCATGAAAAAATTCTTTCAAATTGAACGTTATTTTTGGGTTAAAGGCCAACCGGATCAAAACGAGGGCAGCATCGAACTCATTTACGATTTGATGTTTCGTAATCTAATATTTTAAAAGTATTAAGAATTATTTTCAGTGTTTATTTTAACTGTTATTCTTTAGTCTATACATGATAAAAAATGTATTTTTTTATCAGAGGCTTCACAGTCTTTCCCCAATCATCCTTTTCGTTAATAATTTAACTGTTTTGTTGAAAATTGTTTTTTTTTGGCATGGAAATTCAACAGTTTGACTGAAATTCTGTTTCATTCTTCAATAAAAAATTTTTTAGTTGAAAATTCCATCGTTTTATTGAATGTTGCTCTTTTTGGTTTGAAAATTCATCTTTTTTTGTTTTTATAGACATTTCGTCTTTTCTGCTTAAAAATGCTACTCTCTGGTGAAAGATTAATCTGTCTCGGTTAAAAAGTGCACATTTTTGGGTTGAAAACTCAACTGTTTTGTAGAAAATTCCTATTTTTGGTTCGAAAATTCTACAATTTTTTCGAAAGTTGAAAATTATTTCAAAATTGATATGGAACAAATAGAAGTAGGGGAAACCTCCCTACAGTGGATAATGCAACCTACAGTGGATAATCATTACTTAAGACCACACATAAAATGAAAATAATTACTTTTAACATGAATTTACTAACACATATAGAGTCTTAACTATTAATTAAATTAAATGAATTATTTTACATACATTAGTATTTTTAATTAATGATTATCCACTGTAGGTTGCATTATCCACTGTAAGGAGGTTTCCCCTATGCTTTATTGAGCAAATCAATGTTCATTTTTATTAACTTCTTTATACTATATCTGGCTTGAAAAAATCAATCTAACTTGAACATTGTTTTTGGGTCAAAGGGGTTAAAGGCTACAGGATCTAAACGAGAAAGCTTCATCCTAATATGCAATTTCAGCATTAAACTCATTCACGACTTACTGTTTTCTAACCTACTTTTTTAAAAGTATTAATAATGAAGTTCAATGTTCATTCAAACTATTATTCTTTAGTCTATAATAAATTTCATCTTTTTGGCTAGAAATTCAACTTTCTGGTTAAAAATTAATCTATTTCAGTTGTAAATTAATCTATTTCAGTTGTAAGTTCAAATTTTGCGTTGAAAATTTAATTCCTTGGTAGAAAATTCGTTTTTTGGCTCGAAAATTTAAGAATTTTCTAAAAAATTCAACTATTTGTTTGAAAGTTGAAGAATTTTTGAAAATTAAATAGAATTTAGGATTATAAGAATATTTTATTTAGCAACTGAATGTTATTCAACTTGAAAAATTGTTTTTGAGTCAAAGGTCTACGGGATCAAAAGGATGGACCTTCACCCTAATAAGCAATTTCAGTATCGAACTAATTTACGATTTAATAACCATGCCCATGTCTTCAAGCAACTTAAGATTGTGAAATCCGCGTATCTGTATTGCAAGGAGCATTATTGCTCACTCACTCACTTGCATTGCATAATTACGCAGAGTATTTGTGATTGAGTGTACCGTAAATGCTCCCTTAATAACATCAAGACAGAGCAATCCGTCATCGGGCCGTTTAATGAAACGCGGCCCATAACTGAAGATATTCGCGGCTTAAGACGAGATCAACGGGTACATATAAACGAAGGAGGAGGTCGAGGGAGATTCAACCATGTGGCAATATCAAAACCCTCCTGAGCCTCTGAATGTCGCAACTTACATTCGTATAATCACATTATTCTGTCGCTATTATATTAACTGCAATCCATCGTCGCGGTAATGAAACTTTGCTTCTCTCTGAATCAATTGCGACTGTAAATTCTTCAAGTAAATTTCATGTCGACGAGAAAAGTATTCAAGAAAAAAAATGTTGCGAACTTATACTCTTTCCTCTATTCCCCTATTTCCACCACCACTTGACCCATGAATTTCAAAAAATAAGAATTAGAAAATTGTTAAATAAAAAGTACTTAACATTAAACACGTACAAACTCGAGGCCATAAAAAAAGAATTTTAATTTTCAGGTCTTAAAACTTTAGGATCTTTAATAGCTTTTCTACTTTATATACAACATTACCCTGGAATTAATTTGAACACAATTCTTAAATTTTCAGCAACATAAATTAAATTCTAACCAAATAGTTCAATTTTCAGCCAAGAAGATTGATTTTCTACCGAAAAATACGAATTTTCAACAAAATGCATGAAATTTCAACGAAGAAGTAGCATTATCAACTAAAAAATATCAATTTTCCAACAAAAATGGAATAGTTACATTTTCATTTGGAAACTTCATTTTCAACAAAAAATGAATTTTGAATATAGTTCAACATTTTCAATCAAAGAGATGAATTTTCAACAAAAATTATGAATCTTCAACTGAAATAGTTAATTTTTCAGTTAAAAAATACATTTTTAACCAAAACACCACGTTTTTTTAAAACAAAATAGTTAAATTTGCAACCAAAGAGATGAATTTTTAATTAAAATAATGAATCTTCAACCAAGAAATGTTTTTTTTTTAAATCGTTGAATGTTCTAAAAAGTAGCCTTGTTTTTAACCAAAATAGGTAAATTTTCTATCAAAAATGTAATAGATGATATTTCAAGCAACACAGATTTTAATTTTAAATATAAAACAGTTAATAGCTGAATCCTCCACTAAAAAGACGTATTTTCAGCAAAACAGTTGCATTTTCAACTAAAAGAACACTTTTTAACTAATTTATTTAATTAACAACTAAAAAAGAATAATTTTCAAAAAAATAGGTAAATTTGCAACCAAAGGGATGAATTTTCAACTAAAATGATGAATCTTCAACCAGAAAATGGCTTTTTAATAAAATTGTTAAATTTAATACAAAGTAGCTTGATTTTTAACCAAAAGAGATGAATTCTCTACCAAAAATGTGATAGATGATATTTCAAGCAGTTTAATCCAAAATACGAATTTTCAAGAAAATAGCTGAATCCTTAACCAAAAAGACGTATTTTCAACAAAACAGTTGAATTTTCAACTAAAAAGTACACTTTAAACTAAGTTGTTTAATTCTCGACTAAAAAAGATTCATTTTTCAACAAAATAGTTAATCAACCAAAGAGATGAATTTTCAACTAAAATAATGAATCTTCATCCAAAAAAATTGTTTTTCAACAAAGTTGTTGAATTTTCTACAAAGTAGAATAATTTTTAAACAAAAGAGATGGATTCTCTATCAATAATTTGATAGATCATATTTCAACCAAAAAAGATTTTATTTTTAACTAAAAATCAGTTGACTTATCCAAAATACGAATTTTCAACAAAATAGCTTAATCCTCAACTAAAAAGACGTATTTTCGACAAAACACTTGAATTTTAAACCAAAAAGTACACTTTTGAACTACGTTCTTTAATTTTCAACTAAAAAAGAATCAATTTTAACCAAACAGTTAAATTTACAACGTTTACAATGTTAGTGTCACTTTAGGATTGACAATTTTCACATTCATTTCCTAATACCCGGATAACTGGTTAGCCAGTTCCGTACTCCCACTCTTCAAAAGTAGATTCAAACTGTTTTTATAAATCACCCATAGATTTCTATTCTAAATTGCTTATATTCAACTATATGGCTATTTCTTTCGATTATATTAATTATTATAAATATTACTGTTTTAGCGGTGAAATAATTATAGAACATCCAACTATTGAATTAACAATTATAAACTGTAAATATTTTTATTTGAAAACAAACTGAGAAATTTTTAAGAACTGAAGGTTCAAAATGTCATAATTTTAAGTTCTTAATAAAATGATGTGAACATAGAGGGATGACATAATTTTGCCGAATAATCAAAGTCCCAAATGTGGAAAAATACCGAAAAAATAATGACCGAAACAGAAATTTTCCGAAGAATGATATGTGTCGAATGAAAATAAAATAACCGAAGATATCTATTCCCAAAATTTTGTAACCAGAGTTTTAAAATTTGCAAAATGATCAAATTCGCATAAATATTAAATTCCCGAAATTAGTAAATTTCCGAATCCTAAGATTCTCCAAAAAAAGTGAATTTCCGAATTTTCCAATTCCCGAAAAAAAAGATTGAATAGTAGACTTGAGAATAAATATCACATATAAAATAATATCCTATATAAAATAATAGTATATTATGCACGAAGGGGGAGAAGTGGGACTTTTCGGTGCATGCGATATTATTCATAATATATACAGTTTTTAATTAATTTCAGGTAATTTCCGGTAATTTCCGGTAATTTCAGCCGTTTCTTGTAACAAAGGCAGGCATTATTTCTACTCATATGAAGGAATTTTTGATACTTAATTTTTATTCCAATATTAATTTAGGAAATTTTTGATGATTTAGGAAATTTTCAAAATTTTGGAAATTGATGGTAAATTTATGAATAATCAAAGAAATTAAAATTTTTGGAAGTATTTAATTTATGAGTATCCAAAAATTTCCAACATTTGCGGAATTGGAAATTTCAGCAATGTACTATTTTATTGAATTTGAAATTTCGGCAATTTAGCATTTTTGGATTCTGATAATTTGGCAATTTACTATTCTCGGGAATCAGCAAATTCAGGAATTTACTTTATTCAGGAATTTGAAAATTCGGGTTTTAAAATTTCGCTAATTATTTTTTCGGTATTTTTTCACATTCGAGAATTTGAAAATTCGTCAAAATTATGTCATCTTAAAATGGAATATTGTATAATTTGAAATTGTATTCTAATTTTAAGTCAATTAAAGAAACTTTCAATTAAGGATGATTTAACTCAAAAAGTTTTCAATTTCAATTCAAAATTGTTTAACTTTAGGTGTTTTGTAGTTTAAAAACATTCAAAATTTTTCAATTCCAAATATAATGGAAATTCTTTAATTTTTTATGATTCGATTTTCACTTTTCAATTATTAACTTTAAATCCTTAATTTGAAATGCGTATATAAAATTTGACAATTTTTATAGAATTTTTATTGTAATTTTGAAACTTTTGAATCGTAAATTAATACTGGGATGTACTAGACAGCAAGCGGATGTAATTTGTATAGTGATATCCGGATTGCATAGGAATTCCCATCTCCGTTCAGGAAGTCCCACCTCCTGCTTCTATATACTTGAGCGAGGTGATTCGAACTTTCACATGTCTAACTCGACGATGTTAACTGATTTCCGATTTTTTTTTCTTTTTCAGAGGGATGGCGGGATTCCGTGTTGGGGGCTCCGCGTCGTTTGCTGGACACTATTGGGAGCTTCTCCAGAGACAGCTCTCCATGTCCTGCCAGAGTGAGTAATTTCCTCCTTAAAGGATCAATTTTATACCTATCACTTTTGATGTTTTGAATTTTTTTCCAACGATAAAATGAAATTCTAATGATAATGTTAGTCATTTCCAAAGGGGTCGTTCAAAAAATACGTAACGCTTTTTTGAACATTTTTAAACCCCCCTCTCCTCCCATGCATCGCAACATAGTTTTATATGGACCCCCTCCCACGTTTCTTCCCAGGTGTTGCGTAACTTTTTCATAATAGCTAATTAATTGAATAAGAGACAACAGAAGGTTATTAAAACTGAAGCCAATTGTTTGATTTTTCAAATTAATAATTTTTTCTTTTATGAATACTATACAGGCAAGAAATATGAGACCATCACTCGCATTTTATTAGTATTGTGCCTTGAAGCTCTAAATTAAAGTTTTTGTGCCAATTCTCTAAAAATATATTGCAACAATTTTCAACGCCATGAAATTTTGTTCAATTATGAATAACCCGAGGGATAATGGATAATTCTTTTTTTTTTACTTTAAGCTCAGTCTTTGGCTTCAATCAGGAAAAACAATAACATTTTCTTGAAAAATTGCAGACTTCTATATAAAACTTAAAAATTTTCACTGTTTTCCCAATATATTCCTAACGATTTTATTTTATTTTACGGAAAAAAACTTACTGACTTATTTCTAACGCAAAAATTGACTAAAATTGACTAAAAGTAACTAATGCGAATTTTAACAAATTCAAGATAAATACCGCTGCAAGGTACTATGGATTTATTCACTATGGGGGCATTTGTTTGTGCTCATTTTATGAGCATTCTGTTTTCTCATAGGTATCAAATGAATTTTCCTCCTCATAGAGGGAGATTTTTCTCTAAGCAAAGACAAAGAATTGATACTTTCAATATTTTTCAAACTTGTGTTTCAGTTCTACCGAAAATTTTATTTTCAGAAAATCCGAGAGCCTACCAAAATTTTAATTCATGTGTTCTGTTACATTAAATAACTTTTCAACTTACGGAAGTGTTATGTTCCAAATTAAAACAACAATTTTCTTCACAGAAACAATGTAACTTTTTTGTAACTTTCTAAGTTGCTATTGATTAATGAAGAATGATCATTGAAAGTTCGTCAATAGATCAATCCACGGGTCTCGAAGACACTAACAATTACATGAAATGCAGTACTGTTATATTCCCAATATTAAAAAAAAACCTCTTATAAAGAAGGAAAATAATCTTGTGTGTCTCGAAGACCCGAACAAATATTGCTAGATCATAAGAGGTCATGGAAGGCATAAAAATGCAAGGTGGATTAAACAAGATGGAAATTTTTTAAAAATTTAAGTGAGTTGAAAAAAGATAAAAAAATCCAAAATATTCCACTGACTTCAATAAAATTCTAATGAATTTAGAAGAATTCAAGGGAATTGAAAAAAATTTGATAGAATTGCTAAGAATTCAAGGTGGGTTTAACATGCTTGAAGGGAAATCAAGAGAAACAAAAAAAAATTAATCAATTTAATTGAGTTGAAAAAAATCAAAAATATTCCACGGATTTCACTAAAATTGGAGTGAATTAAAAATAATTTAAAGGAATTCAAGACACTTTGATAAAATTTATAAGAATTTGGAAGAACATAGTTGCACAAAATTTAAATAATCAAAAAATTTCCTTCGAATTGAGTAAAATGCGAGTGAACCGAATTCCGAACGAATTTATTTGGAAAAATTGAAAGAAAATAAAACAAGAAAATAATTAAAATTTGAGTAAATTTAGAAAAATTCTAAGTTAAAGGAGAAGAACTCGATGAGAATTCAAGTGAATTGAAAACAAATGAAAAATATTTAACAAATTCATTCAATTTGGTATGAATTGAGAAAAATTTAAGGGAATTCAAAGTCCATTAAATTAAGTAGTACTGAGTGAATTTAAAAGAATTCAAATGAAAAAACACGGGAAATTGAAAAAACTAAAGAAAATTCCACAGATTTGGAAAGACTTGAAAAGAATTCAGGATACATTAATAAGAATTCAGCTTGAAGTACAAAATAATTCAAAAAATTTTGCTTATCAAAAATATTCCAATAATTTCAGTAAAACTGGAGTGAATTTAGAAGAATCGAAGGGAATTCAAGTGAATAGAACAAAAAATTTAAACTCTAACAAAATTCAATTGAATTCCAATAAGTGTAAGTGAATAGAATTAGTGAATAAGAATTTCATAAGATTCATAAGAATTCAAGGCATATTAAAAATTCTATAGGGCAAAATAAACATAATTAAAAATCCAAGAAACATCGCTTGAATCCAATCAATTTCAAGGGAATTTAAGAGAATTTAGGTGAATTCAAAAGAATTTAAAGCGATTAAAAAAACTCAATAAAATTCAGAGATCATTGAGTTCTCTGTTTGAATTTATTGAAAGAAGTGACTTAAGTGATCTTTTTACTTTTGAAAGTGACTATAGTGAGATTATTTTTTAAAAGTGACTAAAAAGTGATGTGAGAAAAGAAAGTGACTTCAAGAGACTTAAGTGACTGTGTGGCAGCCCTGAACATAGCCTACATTTTATGCAAATTTTTATAAATATATCAATCTTGACAGCGTGTCGTAGAAATCATCTACAGGGGGGGGGGGCCCCCTGATACATAACGCATTACCTATTTTTTGAATGGCCCCAAATGTGAAAATTTCGAATTGGATTTGAAAAATTTACTTTCACACTTCCAACTTCGAACTATTCTTACGACTAAAATCTTCAGTTCTCAGTTTCATTATTTTTTACTCAGAAAATGAGACGTATCTTTATACTATTTGAGTAGTGATAACATAGTTTTAATGATAGATGATTATCATAATGTTAAAAATAGGAATAGACAAGGTAGAAAATAACCTGTGCAAATATTCCAAATGTGGAAATTTATTTTCAACGAATAAGGTTCTATATGATGAGAAATAAGGCTTTTTTTATATTTTAAAATACGTTTGTGATGTTGATGCGAAATGTAAATCGAGTCGCTCTCCCCTCGGATTGCCAAGCGCAAGGACCTAAACGCCTAGGGCGAAATATGTAAATGGCACGCATCAGATACGATCTTGTTACCTGAAAGAGTAGGATTGACGGAGAAAAGGATGACAATACATTGCCAATTCTTGTCGTGTCAAGAGCGAAGATTTAATTCAAGACTTTACTTCAAACAAATCCAAATATCAAAAGAAAAAATAGTTCAGTTTGGTAAACAAATAATAGTTACGGAAAATTATTACCAGACACATTTTTTTTATATCTACAGAACTGAATCCATTTCAAATAAGGCAGGTGGTTCCACATTGAAACTCGCAGAATCTCTCGGGGACCGCAATTTTGAACTTTTTTTAAATTCTCCAGCAGATCTCGAAAGAAAAGGATTAAGAGTATCATGATCAAGAAGAAAACAATAAATATCTCAATTAAGTAAATAATTTAAAGGTTTATATAAAACGTTTTTTTTTTTTGAAAACCAAAGCACAAAATTTAAATACAAATAACTTCATTCAATTTTTTTTCGCAAATCGGAAAAATAAGAATCGTCTAATATTCCCTAAAAACGATATATTTCGCCCTCGAGAGGTTCTGTGACTTTAAGTATAGAACCTGACGGATTTGGAATGGATTCGGTCAGAGAAATGTCAGTCAAAATAAATCGGCTTCTTTAGAGAAGAAAGCTTGTAAAATTTACAGACGTGTATCTCGAGTTAATAATTTTGAAGAAAAAAAGAGAATTTTCTTCACTTTTGGAAATCCATTGTTGTAGCTAGAAAACCCTCATTAAAAATTCATCTTAGAAGATAATGAAACAGCGAAGATCAGGAGTGAATTACGGCGTTCCATAAAAAATGATAAAAAATGCTCTTAAGCTGATTCACTCTTGAGGGAAAGAAAAGCGTAGAAAAGTTAGAAGAAGAAAAAAAACGGTCGGGAAGGGAAACTCGAGCTGGGCTTCAGCACAAAACTCTACAAACTTGACTCCGCAAGCTCCGGCTTCTCGCAAAGTCGTATAACTTCGAACCTCGTAGAAAATCCCTTAGCTTTCGTGAATTCTCACAGTAGCTTCGTGTCTGCATTTCCATGTGCGGAAAACACAAAACTTTCAAAATATGGTACGCTCAGTTCAGTTAAAAATATTAACAATGTTTTTTTTTGTTAATTTAGAACGTTCAAATGTTAATAATATCCATAGAAAATGTTAAAATATGTAACTTATAAATCTAATAGGATGGTAGGTAAGGTGCCTTATGAAATCCTTTTTTTCAAGATTAAAAAAAATATATTTGCAGGTCGCGATGGAGGTTTATATGCTAATAATTTGACTTTTCAAAAAGTTTAAATTTTGATTTCTACCATTTTAACTATTTTATCTTGCAAAATGCAGAAAATTCTTAATCAGGGTGTCATGTAACCCAAACATTGTATTCGTTATAAACAAAATTTTAAGGTGGGTATTAACACACTTAAAGTTGTCCCTAAAAAATTTGTTGTATTTTTCAGGAAGTATTACTTAATTTACTGTCGAAAATTTCTTCCATTTTGAGCCAAATTTAAGCAATTCTTTTTATACAATTAAAAAAAGTTTTAAAAAATTTTGATAAATTCTTGAGGAAAGTCTTTGGTACCTTATTTTTTATATTTACTAGCATCATGAACTGCATGCTACACAAGGGGATACTTGTTTTATTTAAAAGGAAAAATAATTGTAAATGCAAAATCAAAATTACGAATACCTATTTATTTTTCAAGCTTATTTGTATACGAGGTTATCTAAATATAATTTTTGCATCAAAACAGTTAATTTCCAACCAAACAGTTCAAGTTTCAACCAAAAAAGATGAATCTCAACGAAAAAAGTAATAATTGATGTTTCAAGTAAAAATATTTTAATTTTAAATCAAAAACAGTTCAACTCAATTAAAACAGTCGAATTTTCAACAAAATAGTTGAATTTTCAACCAAATGGTTGAATTTTCACCAAAAAAGATTTTTCAATTAAGAAAGAAAAAAATGTCAATCAAATTTTAATTTGAGGTTAATAAGTTTCGTATCAATATTTATTTTTTAGGTTTATTTGATGGGGGTTTTTAAGGTGTTTGTATAAATGTAATTTTTTTACGATTCTCGGGAATACTCAAAAATATTTTTGAACATTTCAGATATGTTAGAATATTATCTAAAATATTTAAAAGAAATGTTTTCATTTTATACGATTTAACCAAATCTTAGGTAAAATTCAAGTGACGTTATAAGATATTTAGGACTCGTAGAACTTTGGAAGTAATTTACAAATATATTTTATAAACTTCCGGAAATCTTTCAAAATTATAAAATATTTTCAATTTCTTCGAAACTTTTAAAATTCGTAAATAACTTTTAAACTCAATCGAACTATTCCTAACATTTGTGAAAGTCTTTAAAAATTAAAGAAATTGCCTTAAAACCTTCCAGATTCTTTTTGAACATTTTGAAAGTCTTTTAAATGTTTTAAAAGTTTTTTAAATAATCTCTTTGAAATAATTTTTTTAAATAAAAAATAATACAAAATTTACCAGCAATTTTAAGAAATTTTTCTTATTTTCTTGAAACCTTTCGAAATCCTTTAAAAGCTTTCAAATTTTATTTCGTTTTTATTTTGTCTCGTCGTCCCAAAATTTATGATGAGTAGTCAAATATTTTTTCCTAAACTTGGCTAGTCGTCCCAAACTTTCGAGATGACTAGACACAGCCTTTTGGACAAGATTTTTTTAAAATTGTTGAACAATTATTTCTTAAAATTTTTTTCAATTTTAGAAATGACTGGCTGCAAATTGAGTAATATTTCCTGGATGTTTCATAATTAAAAAAAATGGGAATGAATTCGACTTTTTAATCTCAACTTCGTCAAAAAATTGCAACTTTATGGGTTTTAATACTCAACTTAAAACTTTTGTCCATAGCGATAAATAATTTCCTGTTTTGTATAAATGGGATAGTTAAAAAAGTAGAAATGAAAATTCAAAAACAATAGTTAGTCGGATTTTCGGCAAAAAAACTTCCATAGCAAAAATAAAGAAATTTTAAATGGAAGGTTTTAGAAAATATAAAAAAAAAGGATTTCATGAGACGCTCTAGCGGGAAAGAATTTTAAGGTACCCAAAAAAGTCTGATTTTAAATTTTGCAAGTATTACCCCCCTAAGTTTTGTTTCTTTTGAGGAAAAATACTGTCATGAATATTCTAAATAATAAATAAATACAAACTTAAGGCTGAACAATTCTTTCACCCTTTGAAAGTATGTATGATTTAGTAAGGAATAAACCTCGAGTTTGATGAAAAAAAGTGAATTTATTTTAGCATACGAAAATTTGTAATTGCATTAGAATTATTTTTTCTGAAATGGCCCCTGAACAATTTTTCCTACAATTTTACAGGACTTATTCTACAATGTAAATAGAATATTCTCCATTAGGAACTAATTTTATATATTAATACCGGATATGAGAAGAACATTTTTTGTTTCCAAATACACATAAATACATAGTTTTTACAGTTCAGAGATTCCTATAGTACTTTAAAATGTAGTTTTACCTATCACTCTGTATCCAGCTTTATCATTGAAAATTAAAAATTTAATGAAATCAATAACTAAAAATTATAAAAACGTAGAATTTCATTGAAATCGGCCTTAATTAACTAGGTCACATTTTTTCAGGTTAATGATAGGTAAAAATACATTTTAAAGTGATAAAGGAATTTTTAAACGTAATAGGAAATTAAATATTTTTTTAGGTCACTCGGTAGCAGAAATCCTGTGCATATTATTCCAGGCAAAAAATCTTAATGGGCGATTTGAGTCCATTAATTTTAATGAAAATACAAATTTCATACTCTAAGCCCGATAATACCTTTACTTTTTTAAAATCAAATTTACGGTTTATTCTACAATAAAGAATACATACTTTTTAGGGATGAAAGAATTTTTAGTCTTACATTTTTTTCTAATTAAAATGAAGGCAGTATTTTTTCACTAAAAGAATGTAATTTGTAGGGTAGTGTTTGTAACATTTAAAATTACACATTTTTTGGTCTACGGTAAATAAAAAAGGGAAAACATATTTTCTTTAATTTCATAGGCTTTGAAACTGTTCTTCTCTTATTACCGTTCCAAAAATTGTATGGTTATTAAAAGCTCGACTTTTCTGAAAACGCAGGAACAGTCTGGGCAATCCCCTGGTTCCATAACCAAGAGAAGTGTCGACTAAGAAATTCCAGGCGCCCATAAGAAAATTACTTTCCAAGGGTGGTAAGATCTCAGAATGAAACGAACTGGGGGTGTCACTTCAGATATTGGTTTTATATTGGATTTTTGTCGGTTACTTTCGTGTAAATCGCACAGAGGAAAGTACAAATACTTGATTTTCTACGACCCCCAAGGTTCTTCCTCATTCACGAATTACGTGGATGCTCTTTTGATAGAGAAAGTTTCGGAACAGATGAGCGAGGGGAAATGGAAAGAGAGAAAAATATATATATGGAGGGAAAAAGAGAAAACATGAAACACATCGCCCTAGGGACTCTGATATCGATCTGCAACCAGGTACACGCCCTGCTATTAATTAAGGTTGTACCCACCCACGAAACTATGTTCCCAAATTTTAACACAATATTCAATATTTGCTCATCACTCAATGGTTTTCAATTTATTGTTTAAAATTTTTAAATAATATTGTGTGAGCAGCAAGCTTTTATTGAAATTAATAATCCTATATTCCGGCTCGTTTTTATCGTGTTTTTTGCTGTGTTGGATAAATCACTTTTTTAAGTAACCAGTTACAGTTACGACAAATGAAATTTCGAGATTGTGAATTCTCATTTGTTAAAGCTCCTTCGACTTTAACAAACAGATTCTCATCACGTGTCTCGTGAGAAAAAAGGTTAAAAGCAAATTTTCGGGTCTACTTTAAAACAATTTTGTTATTTAACTTTTCATTGTACCTTGTGTCTTTTATCCGAAAATTTAATTTGTTTATTTTTAATGTCATTTTTCCCGATTAAAACAAAAACTACGCGTCTTATCAAAAAATGATGGACAACAAATTTGTAGCTCTTTTTTTGTTGAACAAATTTCGTCCATTTATTTTTTTCGTAGCTTGTGTCGTTTGTAAAAAAATTGGATTTTTTTAATGTCGTTTTTTACGAATGAAACAGAAACTACGCGTCAAATCAAAAAGTGATTAATAGCGAATTTGTTGATCTTTTTTGGGTCTTCAACTTTTGTCTATATTTTTTCGTATCTTGCGTCGGTTTTTTTAATAATTGATGTTATTTTTTACGATTAAAATAACAACTACGTGTCCTATAAAGAAGTGATTAATAAAAAATTTGTAGATCTTTTTGGGTGCGAATTTTTTGTTAATTCATTTTTTTCGCGTTTCGCATAGTTTGACCACCAAGTGGAATTTTTGATTTTTCAACATTCTTTGTGCCATCAAAATTTGAATTTCCGATTTTTCAAAAAATTCAAAAACTTGGTATGATAATCTTATAGGGCTTTCAAAACGAAATGTGTTACATGTCTTGACTTTTTTCATATCATGCGTTCTTTGGCTTAAAATGTTCATTTTCGTTTTTTTTGTTGGGTCTTGAAAATGCTATAACTCTGTAATTTTCTTTTTATTTAAAAAATTTGTAGGTGTGAATTGTTCAAATTTTCAAGTAATATGCAAATAGCCGTTTATAGGATTTTTGAATCTTGATAGAAAAATTTTTTAAAAATTTGAAAATGCTCTTACTTTTTGAATTTTCATCCAAAATAGCCGGCTAGCGAACTTCTCTTTTCTTTTTATGTCTTAAAAATGTATGCCAACGCTCAATTCAATATGATTAGTCTTTCAAAAGTTATCGTGCCTACAGAATACAGACACACTTTCAGTTCGAAATTATTAATTATTGTTTGAGAAATCTTTTTAACTGAATATTCAAAAATGTATTCAATAATAAATTGTTCAAATTGTTTATATTTTTAATAAAACACTAATATATTTCATTCTAATAGCGAAATAAAAATTCAATATTTTCCAATTTCCATATTTGCAAAAATTGCAGGATTTGAAAATTTAACAGCTACAAAAATAGGAAAAATTAAATTAACAAATAGAGAAAATATCTAATTGGAAAAAACATGAGGGAAAATCCAGATTGAAATTTTGTTTCGTTTAATGCGAATTGATGAATGGGAGGCTACCCTCTAATTTTATAAATCGTCCGGAACCGGATTTTTGGTGCCGGATACATTCATTGTGGGAAAATGAAGAATATTTGCTTGAAAGGAATTTCGCGAGTGGATTGAGGAAGGGCTAGGAGGTTGGGAAAAAATTGCTTATGTCATAATAGAGCAGCAGATGGTACATGACTCATAGGATAGACTATCCCTCCAAGTTCAGGAACCACCCTCGATTTAGGACACCGCCGATTCGTAAATAAATTAGCCGCTATCAGAACACGAGATAACGTGTTATTTATGGTTGACTCGTGACAATGCAGTGCAGCCCCAGTAAAGTGCGGTTCTCCCTACAGGTAAATCGGATTGCAGGGTTAATGCAATAAGGGATTAAGCGAAAGAGCTGAGGGGTGTTCAGGTAGAATGAGTGGACATCCACGTGCCACCGTTTAACTTTCAGATTAATCCGAATCTTGTGTCCAAAGTAACCCTTCACTTTCAAGTTTAGATTTCAAAATTGGGGAAAAGATAGTGCACTGGATGTTCAACAAAAAAAAAATTATTTTCTGAATGATTTTAATAACTAATTCTCTAGATAAATTTTAATTACACTGAACTCTCGATATAAGACCGCTTTCTGGCATAGATTAGCTTGGCCTTGATCCTAAATCAGGGGAATTGAAACGTAAACAAGCAGGGTCGCATGAACCATTTCTTTTGGATTTGGACGCATGACGCAACATGATGCAACTAACGCGTTGAGAATGCGTCCCTCGATCTGTTTGTCACGCTTGACTAAGCAGATTCCATCTTTTGGCCCCGCGGCTCCTCTCATCATGAAACTACGAAGGCCATCAGTTCTAAGAACGGGGTAAGCCGGGGGTCTTATATCGGGAGTTGAGTGCAGCTTAATTTTACTGAGTCTGAAATTTCAAACGATTCTGCGATTTCCAAATAAGCAATGTTAATTCTAAAAATTTATTTCTTAAAGAGAACATTTAAATTCTAGATGATTCTTTAATAATAAAGGCAACAAATTTGTTCTCAACATTTGACCAAATAATTTAGAAATTTAGGAAGAGTATACATTATCGGTATCGGTAACAAAATAATTACCGGTACAGACAATAAGATTTCTGGGTATAATTAAAATGATTTAAGTTTTATTTTAAAAGATTGATTTTAAGCTTTGAAGATTTAAAAATATGTCGAAAAAGAATCTGGAAGATTCAAGACAATTTTTTTAATTTTTGCTGGATTAGAAAAATTGTAGAAAGACTTTGAATTATTTTCAAAGATATTTCGAAGTTTTGAAAAGATTAAAAAATAGTTTACAATTTGAAAACCTGTTCAATAATTTTAAACAAAATTTATATTTTTGAAGATTTTGAAATGAATATTCGAAGCTTTTTAAGAATTTTCAAATGTTTTAAGATAATATATTTTTTTCCTAAGATTCCAAGGAAAATTTAAATTGATTTTTTCTTGAATGTCCTCAAACTTTGAAAAAGAATGCAGAAGACTTGAAAGCGAAATTTTGCAATTTACAAAATTGTATGGAAAGTTTTAAAAAGATAATAAAATAATTTCAGACTTAAAAAGATTTCAATTTTAGAAGCTTTTTGTGAATTTTGAAAGGTTTTAAGAGAATAACAAACTTTTCTTCAGATTTCGGGGAAAATTTTTAATGATTTTTTATTTTACAAAATTTATATTAAGAGAATGTTTAATTAGATTTTAAAATATTCCAAAAGATTAACAAAACTGTCAAAAAAGTTTCTGGAAGATTTTAAGGCAATTTTTTTTATTTTGCAGCTTTTTTCAGAATTTTAGAAAAATTTGAATCATTTTAAGAGACACTCAAAAGTTTTAAAAAAATTTCAAAAACAAGTTAAAATTTTTAAATGACTCAAAAAGCCTAAAACAAAATGTATTTTTTTAAAGGTTTACTCGAGAAACTGTTTCAGAATTAAAGAGCATACAAATTTACTGCAAAAAAAAAAAAAAGAATGTTCTGAATGTTCTATCTAAAAGTTTCGGAACTATTGCCCTCAGAAATCGATTTTGAGCAAATAATTTTTTTCAAAAAATAAAGAATTCTAGTTTTCGTGAAGTAACTCATATCACTGGTAAAAGTTTTCAGGTGCCCCTGAATAAATTAGAATAGACTCTATTTAGAGTAAATAAAAAACTCTATATCTCTGGTAACACCTATGTTCTGGTCTTCTTTAATAGATTTAATCAAAATTGAGTCTACTTTAATTTATTTAGTGTCAAAATTATCTGCGATGTTCAGACAAGGAGTTATTTCGAAAAACGAAAAATTTAATGCAGAAATTGATGTTTAACAAAATTTCGTAATAAAGCCTAATTTGCATAAGTCCATACGTTCGGTGTTACTAGAGCTTTTGCTTTGTTTTTTTTTGAGATCCACTCAACATTAAATTGAATTCAAGTTATTTACTGGAAATATTTAGCAGTGGTCCTAAGAAATAATTTATTTCACAAAAAACTGAATTTTTTATTATATCAATAAAATTATTCCCCAGCACCTGTACCAGGATTAACTCGTAATAAAATTCGCTGCAATACTAAACAAAATTAAATGTTCTATCCGAAAGTTTAGGAGCTATGGCCCTCAGAAGTCGATTTTGTGCTAATCATTTTTTTGAAATAATAAAAAATTCAGTTTTTTATGAAATTACTTATTTCCTAGGACCGCTTTGTGAAAAATTTCAGTACATAAATTAAAGTAGACTGAATTGTTAGCAGAGCTTGAAAAAAGGTCTAGCTCTAATAGACCGGAATTATGGATTACTGCAAATTACCCTTTTTTATGTAATTTTGTTAAACATAAATATTTTTGTATACAAATATTTTCTACTTTTTTCATAATTTTTGTTTGAAAATATTCATGTGACTCAGTTCTCGTAAGGTATTTACCACCTATAGCCCTTTTTTAGATGCTAAATTAAACTTGTTGAAGCAATAAAATTCCACTCTTAAGTTATTTCCATAAAAACATGTTGAATAACCTCTTTAAACAAATTTAAAAATTTGTTTTCTCAAAAAGGGACAAGCAGTTTTTTCATTTTTAGCTTCAAAATGATCGTGATATATCCGGGAAGAGTATAAGGCAAAACCCGGGAAATGCGAGATTTTAGATTTCAATTTCTAAGATTTAAACGCTTTCTACTTCGGAATAATGATTTTACAATTTTACAATGTTAAATTTAATCAACTTTGAAAACTTTCGAATTTGAAAATAAGGCCATTGGAATTCTTAACCATTACATATTATTTAAATTTGAAATCGTTACCAATATTAAAAAATATTTGGTATTCAAAAAATCAAGATATTAGACTTATAGATCAATTGCAAGGATTTTATATTTGTTAATATATAAACAATTAAAAATTTATAGAATAAAACAAGATTGATGACTTTCGAAATATAGAATTTTCAGCGGTTTTCTTGGTTTTTTTTAAATGTATACGCAGAGAAAAAATATTACTTGATTCAAAGAAATATAGTACTGAATACGACCAATCAAATATTTTTTTGATCGGAAACAATTTTGCTTACTTCAAGGAATGATGCTTTTTGCACAAAAAACTCACCTGTCTTATAAACAAAATTTCTTTAGATCAACAAAATATTTTATTGGACGTATTCATCACTACATTTCTTTGAATCAAGTAATCTTTTTTCTCAGTGTACATAAACTATGGGTTCTAAATTTTGGAAGCTTTTGACTGTCAGTAATTGATAATTTTATTAATTTTATTTGACAAAATGTTTAATCCTATATTTTTACGCGCCTAGAATTGATACTTCAAATTTTGTAAGTTATGAAAAGATTTTATATTAGAAAGATCCAGATCTGGATACGCTTCCATCTTTTTTATAATTGATAAAATTTTAAATTGTCAACACCCAAGCTTCTGCATCTAGTTTCAAAAATTTCAGATATTAGTTTCTGTAAATTTATTTTATTACATTTATGTTTTTATGTCGAAATAAAGAACGAAATGGCCGTAAATTCGACTTGGGACAAAACAGTATTTTGGTTCATTTTGCTTTAATATATTTTCTTCATAAATACTAATGGTTTAAAAAATTTAGAGGTTTCAACTCAAAAGTTTTGCTTTTAAATCCTTTAATTCCTACACCTGCAAAATCTACTAACAGAAATGTTAAATGGATTCACATTTTTTAAATTCGAAACTAAAAATGCACATCAATTCTAAAAAATGTTCGAATTCCCAAGATTCGGAAATGAACCCAGGAAAATTTTGTTTGATAAACTGTTTTTTAATTTTAATTTTTTAGTATTTGTATCACATAAAAATAAAAGTCCACAATCTGGTCTAATTTTATAAATGACCTCTAGACTTGCTCATGAAATTCCACTTATCAGGTCATTTTTTACTTGAGTGGAAAAAGATAGAGGTCTTTAGTGAAGGGAGAATGTTCAGGGGAAAAATTACCCTTTAAATAGGTAAATTACGAGAGACTGAAAATATATATGTAGTACCGATCGATGGTCTTTTTGCGTGACCCATACTCGAGTAGCGGCTATGCAGTAGAAACGGTCCTTGAAGGGTCAGCCATACGTTGACCCACGTATATCCATTAACACGCAACCTTTCCTTTGGCACGCGAGTCCTAGTCCATTAAGTATCCCAATGTCCATTTCGTCATGAGTACAATACTTTTCTTCGAAACACATCATTAGTTTTCTTATCCTGTACTTTTCATCAGTCCTTTTCCATTAAAATAAATATAATTAATAAATAAATAAGACGCAACTCAATAAATTAACATATACATCAATCAAATATTGTTTGAAGTTACGATATTGACCAGATAAGTAAATGTTTTATGTTAATTATTTATTTTCTGCTGGTCTTATATCAATATTTGTACAATATTGATTTTATTCTTAAGATGTGAAAAAATTACCTTAACTCCGCTGGGATTCGAACCCAGGTCTTCAGATTGCCGGCTTGGTGCTCTTACCCACTAAGCGATGGAGAGTCTGAGACAAAAAAGAATTAACATAAAATATCCAGTTATAAATATCTGGTCAATAGTGTTAAATAACAAATTTTGATTTGTGGATAACATTTCAGAGGAAATTAAAATCTTATAAGACTGAGAATTATGAAAAATGAACCTAATGAATCCCGTACTCTCCATAGCTTAGGGGTAAGGAGCATCAGACCGGCAGTCTGAAGACCTAGGCTCGAATCCCAACAGAGCTAGAGACTCATTTTTGCCTATATTTTATGTACATAATTTTTGTAATTTTAGATCATCCATTTACTATATCAGATAGCATATATATTTTGTGACTATACTAAGGATCAATGGTACTACCGAACACGTCATATGTATTTTTTCCACCTTATTTTTGAACTGAATAAAATTATGCGCTGAAATTTGTTATCCCTAGCCCATAGAAGTATTTTTTGAGGAAAAATTTTTTTGAAGTGAAACTTCTTTTGGGACGGGAGCGAATTCAAAAAAACGAGCAAACGCACGACCGAACGAACGGTCTATATTTCTCTGTTTCTCTCTTACACACTGTCTATGCCTTCTTCTCTCTCTATTGGAGTCTCCCTTTTGTGCAGCGATTTGCAATTGCTCTAATGACTTCTCTTCAATATCCCCACTGCTGCCACGCTAAGCATTTATATGGTCTCCCCCCCCCCCCCGATGGCTCTTTCTCTCTCTATCTTTCTCTGTCTCTGTCTCTCTCTCTCTCTCTCTCTCTCTCTCTCTCTCTCTCTCTCTTCACTCTCCCTCTCTCTCTCTGCACTCTCTTACTCTGCGATCTCCTCAAAACCACTTCTGCCGTTTGGCCCCACTACTACACACTGGTTTTCTTTAGAAATTCTTTGTAAGAGCCTTACTAAACACGAATGGCGATTTTCTACACTTGGGCGACGGCTGTTACATTAGCATAACAAACTAGGTAAAAACACAGTAAATGCCAATTTGATGCCGAAATTTGTTCAAAATAATGTGTCATGATTTTATACAAATTTCGGATTTTTTATTTTATCGGAAAATTGCGTATCAGAATAATTCGATTCTCAAGATCCATTCCCTGTCATGAATTTTTACGAGTATCAGCTGGCAATTGCAAGTTTTTATTCGAGAGCTTAGGCTTGCTTTCGAATAAATTTTATACATTTTATCATACAGATGTATTGCCCAACATAGGAAAATTCGAATTTTTGTCCCACCCTGAAATTCAAAATTGTCTAAATCATACCTGGTTGGTCCTAAGAAGTTGTAAATCTCCCAGAAATAGCAGTCGGATTTAACTTAATCTGTAGAAACACTTTTAGGAAGAAAAAAGTAATTTCCGGAGTGGAATATTTGTGTTTTTATGGTTGAAGATTAATGTTTTTTTTCAATTAAAATTTTTCCGAAAACAAATTAAAATTTATCGTTTCAGTTAAAAATATTTATCCTTGCTAGAAAATTAAGCTTTTTCAGTTGAATATTATTTATTTTTGATTGAAAAGTCTGCTATTATATTATTGGTTGAGAATTCACCTTTTTGAGTAAAAATGTTATTATTTGGTTTAAAATTCAAAAATTTGGTTAAAAATTCTTATTTTTTTGTTATATTCAACTGCTTTTTATTTAAAATAGAAATATTTTTCGGTTTGAATATCAACTATTGCCTACGTTTGTCGTTGAGAAGTAGGGTGTCCTAAAAAAACGTAATGTTCTTTTTTTCGATGACGAACCCCCTGAACTAATTCTGTTTGGTGAAAAAATAAATGCATATTTTTCTTTTCTTTTTAAAATAATTTAAAACCCAAAATTATCAAAATGATTAATTATTGTAAATTTTCGTAAGTATAATAATGTTTTGCCAGGGGATGCAACTGATGGTACCATACGCTCAGAAAAAAAACTTTGCCAAATTAGACCAAAAATACTACCCCTTGGTTTCAAAAACTACCTTTTATAGGGGTTAAACTATTCTATCTTGAATTTTAAAGAATTTATGCGTTATTCATTGGTTCAATAACATACTGAACTGGCGAAATTAAATTAAAGTATAGAATTTTTTCCGATCCCTAGAAATATATTAAGTTAAGTTAATTATTAAGTTAAGTTTTCAAACTTAACATTTATTTGAGAAGTGAAAAAATTGCAAATCGTACCTGAAGTTAAATTTAATTCAATTTCGTCAGTTCAGCATGTTATTGAAGTTAAGAAGAATCCTCTTTTTATTGTAAGGGTAATTTTTTGTGAAAAAGTAATTTGTCGTTTTCGTGTATCTTATTAAGTTATTTACGTACCAAGAAATCCAACGAATAACGCATACATTCTTTAAAATTCAAGATATAAATTTTAACCCCTATAAAGGGTAGATTTTGAAAACAAGAGGTAGTATTTTTGGTCTAATTGGGTCAACTTTTTTTTCCTGAGAGTATGGTACTAACAGTTGCATTCCCTGGCAAACTATGATTATATTTACGAAAATTAACAATAATTAATCATTTTAATCATTTTGGGACACTTTAGGGCCCCAGGACCACGGTTTAAAATTATTTTAAAAATAAAAGAAAAATATGAATTTATTTGTTCACCAAATAGAACAAGTTTAGGGGGTGCGTCATAAAAAAAAGAACATTGCGTTTTTTTAGGACACCCTATTGAGAAGTCATCTCTTTCCTTAAAAATTATTTTTTTTTGTAACACATTCATTTTTTAACTGAAATTTTAAGTATTTCATTTCAGATTGAAAATGCATCCTTTATGGTGAAAAATTCAACTGTTTTGTTGAATATTGATGTTTTTTTCAGTGAAAATTTAACTATTTTAGTTGAAGAATCATCATTCATTAAGTTGAAAATTCGTCTCTTTTGTTTGAAATTTAGTTATTTTGTGGAAATTTTTTGTTTCAATTAACAATTCAACTATTTGGTTGAAAATTCATGTACTTTGTGGAAAATTCGTCTTTTTGGTACAAAATTAAATTTCTTAATTAAAAGTTAATCTATTTGTTTGAAAATTCGACTACTTGGTTGAAAGTGGAACTATTTTGATAAAAAAATTTTTTTTTTTTTTGTAAATATATTATTTGATAATTTCTATAGGTTCAGACACAACACATGTCCCCTTCCTCTTTCCAGGTCCTCCTTTCCTTTATCAGGTGCGTACGCTTAGACTCAACCGTGTTAAAAAATAAATAAACGTACGGACTGTCCGGACCTTTAGACTTGGCATTTTAGTTGAAAATCAACTATTTTGTTGAAAATTCGCTTTTCTGGTAGAAAATTCATTTTTTTAGCTAAAAATTTAAATTTTCTTTTTTATATGAAATATGAACGAAAAAAAAAGTACAAAATCTATTTGATAACTTATCGATATCGAAAGGATGTTTGCAGAACCATTTTCGCTAATAAGCATGATCAAGGGAGTGCCTGAGGGGTGATGGGCCAGTAGAAAAGCTCGTTTGACTTCAAAGCAAGCCGAGTGTCGCTAACTAAACTCTAGCGAGGGACGAGTTTGCCATTTCCATTTCGAATCCATTTCATGATTAAGTGTAAACTTCTAAAGTTACCCCGAAGCTCTTGAATAAACTCGAATCCTGTCCATCAATGTACCCGAGGGTGGTCCAAAAATGTGTTAGACATTTTTTTTCCGAATTTTGATGCATATGTCGCCCCCAAATGTGCTCGAATCAAGAACAAAATAAATATGTTGTCTTGGAGAAACAAAGCTTGCCTAGGATAGGACGCGCGACTATTGGTTCGCACGCTTCGCGTTCGATAATATATTTATTTCGCGCTTCGCGCTCGGTCTTTGTATTTCCCCCACATTTGTGCGCAGACCATTTAAAATTAAAGGTCAAAGCATCGACAATTGTAACTTGGTGATTGTGAATCCTCGCACTTAATTTTGTCGAAAATGCCAACTTTTCTACATTATGTTCAACACCATTATATTAAATGTACACCCGATTCTAGGCTTAGGAACAGTCTCGGGGGTTGCCTGCAAATAACCTTGTACCTAAATCGCGAGTATCGAAACATAAATAGTCAGAACCGCTAGAACTGTTTCCAAATGGAATTTATAATATTGCGTAATATACTCGAGCGAGTACTCGCGCACCGCGGCCCTTTCGAGGCGTGAGTCGCAACCGTCTCTCGGCCTGCGCGCTCAGAAACTGGGTGGGCCAGCAATTCTAGGAATTCCTAAACCGCGAGTTCCTAAGCCGAGAGTCGGGCGTATATTATATGTATTTATGTTTGTATCTCGATCTGGAGCTGCTCATTTAAATATTGCAAAATAAAGTATACATTTTATTTTTATTGGTTACTTTAATATTTATTTCTTATTTTGCATAACATTTTATTCTCAGCTACCCTGAAAAATGTATCATTGCAATAAATTGTGTATTACTACAATTCATAATGTCCATTTGTATTGAAACAAAAGTATGCCCATTGTATTGTTGTTATAACAAAAAAAAGGGCGCATCCTGCTACAAAAAAATTTGTTTCTAAATATTGAATTTCAACTTGTGTCGTTTTTCCGTAAATTTAATTTGTTTACTTTCAATGTTATTTTATATCGTTTAATCTAAAAATACGCATCCCAGCGTAAAGTGGTTCTAAGCAAATTTGTGTAGATATAATTTAGGCGAAAAATTTTGTTAAATGAAATGTTATTGTACCTTGTGTCCTTTTTCCAAAAAGTTATTTTTTTTATTTTTAATATATTTTTATAACAAGAGCTTATAACAAATTTCTAGATATTTTTTGGTATGAACAACTTTTCATTTTCTTCGCCT
>CAKNWT010298028.1:0-14909 GCA_932066315.1 Andricus coriarius | reverse complement strand
TATGGATACGCAATACTATTGCAGAAATAAGAAATAACATAAAAAGGCAGTTTTCATTTTTATGCAAGTTCACATTAGAATTAGATTTATGTATAAAAGCGATAATTTTTCAGAATTTACAAATCGTAAAACTCGGGGTCATCATCATATATATTAATATTGAGCGCCCTTTTTTGTTAAGGATTTATCATACCCTAAAAATTATCCGATTTTCTTTAATGACTGCTAATATTAAAGGTCTAGGTGTACAAAATTTAAAATGTGCATTCCAGAAGAAAATTGACTATGACATGCTGATAATTTTGTCTTATCAAAGATTAAAAAATGAGAAAAATGAGGCAGTTTCGTTTTTTTTAGATCACTATGCTGGAATCTTTCCTTTGGTTCTATTGTCTTGGAAGGAGGCTCAAATTAAAGGTCTTGGCATGTAGATGTGCATTGAAAATTGAAATTTCTCATGTTATACCAATATTTATTTATTATCAAAGATTAATTTTAGGAAGAATGAGGCAGCTTCGTTTTTTTAGATCACTATGCTAAAATCTTTCCTTTAGTTCTATTGTTTCCAAAGGTGGCTCAAATTAAAGGTATTGGCATGTTGATGTACATGAAGGAAACAAAATTTGCTCTGTCCTACTGGTGTTCTTTACTTATCAAAAATTGAAAAATTTTATTTGGTATCCCACTGCGCTAAAAGTTTATCTTTTAGTTCGATTTTCTTCGGGTATGTCTCAAATTGTCATGGTATTGCCTTTTTGCCATCAGTGTTAAACAATAAAAAAATAAGAATAATTTCATTTTTTAGATCACTGTGTATATGTTAATTAAAAATTGAAAATTCTCTTTCTTATAGCGATGTTTTTTTTCGTCAGCAGGCAAAAATTTTAAAAAGTGAGGAAATTGTACTTCTTGGACCACTATGCTAACTTTTTTCCTTCACTTCGATTTTATTTGATGGTGGTTCAAATTGAAGATCTTTGTATGTAGATCTTCATTAAAAAATTTAATTTCCTATGTTAATTTTCGTGGTTTTTCGTTAATAGTTGTTCAAAATGCGGTAATTTCGTGTTTTTAAACTATTATGCAGGAAGTTTTTCTTTCAACCTTATTTTCTTGGGGGTTTTCTTGTCATCATCCACATCAAAATATCTCTCATACATTTGCCGTTTCCTTTTAACAATGCCTTCTCTCAGTTTTATAATTATGACGAAAATTTATTTTGTTTTTTGAAAGAATCGGTTTCATATAAGAGCATGAGATATTACGTGGAAAAAATGTTTTAAAAAGTGAAGTGTTGTAAAGATCAAAATATTCTTTATCATTTGAAGCAGGAAATTCATGTATTTTAATCGACAGCCAACAGATAGCGGCTCTCCTTTTTACCTCTAACCCTTTTGCAAGTGTAAAATTTTAAACTTTTGAATACCTTGATCGCTAAAAAATGTAGATGAATATTTGTAATTGAATGAAACTTGAAGAATCAAAAAAGTTTAATTGTAAAGAAATCATAGGAAAATTGTTTAGATTTGGAAATTGTAACGAAAGGAGCAGCAGGGAAGAGAATCCGTTTGCCTTTAAACACCAGCTGATTTTGTATGGGTATTTTTATATGCATCAATTTTTGAGTCCAACTGGAAGCTAGCATAATATAATATGTATCCTTTTAATTAATTTCCATCCATTAAGTACAAAGAGAATATATATACTTTGTTCCGCCATTATCCTATATCATTGAACCGCAGGTAAGTCACTCTGTAATTTATCACCATGCCAGGCAATATCTTAATGCGAATCACTTATCGGTAGGTCTATGGATAAAGTAACTTAACCTATACCGGATGCATCCTCAGACTGGAATACTAAAGCAAAGTAATTAAGGCGCGCAATCTGCGCACATCGTATGCAAGAATTATCCTTTTTGCATCCTTCCTCTTACCTTTTTCCCTCTCACATATTCCTATATATTTTCTCTTTTCGAGCGTACTCGAAGACTAGATGCAGAAAATTCTGAAGCGATGTGATAAATTAAACATGTTTTAAATCCTGAGTAAATATATGATTTTTAACATCTTATACCCTAGAAAAAGTTCTAGCTTATCTTACAGGGTTTTATAACAAGAAATTATAGCAATTTTAATTTCCAATATCACTCGCTTCGAAACGAACAAATGACAAGGTTTCCTCGCGCAGGCTCTCTATGATGCAAATCATTCTATCAGGTATTTTAACTTCAACCACCAGCTAACTTCACTTTGTTGATTGCTGACGGGAAAACAATGGACTAAATTCATGGGATTCGGTCCATTTTTGCCCTATTTTGCTAATATCTTCGTAAAAACTAATTTTTTCTATATAAGTGTATGGAAAAAGTAGTTTTTATTTTGTAAGATGTATTTAATGACATAATAAAATGATAATAATTATCATTATTTACGAAGATATCACAAAAATAAAGCCTTATCCACGCATTTCGTCCCTTGTTTACCCCTCAGCAATCAACGAAGTGAAGTTAGCCGGCGTTTGTAGTGAGAATACCTAATTAGATAACAATTTAAAATTATTTTACTGTTTCTTTCTTTTTTTGGTTTATATGTAAAGTTTTTTATTTAATGTTGGAAAGTTATCTTTTTTTTTCGAGAAAATTTAACAGTTTGTTGGACAATTCATCACTTGTGGTTGAAAATTCAACTATTAAATTTGCGGTTAAAAACTAATTTCTTTGTTGAAAATTTAACTATTTGGTTGAAAATGAAACAATTTTTTATTAGAAAACTATTTTCCTGTTGATATTTTTAACTAAAAACTATTTTTTTCCGAAGTTAAATATTCATTTTTAATTGTCAATCATTTTTTTTTCTATTGAAAATTCATCTTTAAAAAAATTATTTAAACAAAAACTGAGCGCCGACTAGTTTAATTGAGTCTGGACCAATCACTTGGCTCCATTTCAAACATTTCTGTTCAAAAATTAAATTTTGTTTTTTTTCATTTTTTAAATTAAAGAATTTGATTCTAGCATGAAGAAATTAATAAAAAGTGAACAAAAAATTAAATGTTTGATCCTTTGTCCTCTTTTCGTAAGACGCACTGTTTCTAAGTTGCAGCGTTATTGAAAAAATAGTTATTTTAAATTAAATTTCGGATGAGAAAAAGCAATTTTAACAACAATCTATGAAAATCATTTCAGATTCTGTATCAGAATAATAATTTTTGTTAGATAAATAAGGAAATTGTTTAAACAATTATCGATTTTAAATTCAAAGGAAGACATGCGCAGTGCGCTAAGATCCGAGATTTGGGAGCACTGAGGCTTCATCCATTGCCGACTACACTCATACCAATGCGAATTTGTCATTGCGCGCACCTCTGCAAATTCTCGCAGCCAGTCAAGGATTGTTTCTCTGACTCGTATCGAGTTCTTCGTTTCTGAATCATGCACTTATTCAATTCAAGTCTTTGAAAATAAAAAGATTTTTTTTTATAACCATTTCATGACTGTATACCATTTTTTCTAAACTTCCTGATAAAAATGCCACGACTATTGTTTCTTAACTGTGCTTGAAAACTTCCATAATTGTCTTTTAGTTTTTCTATGAAAATGTATGACCCCTTCATAGAAAATATACGAGACTTTATAAAAATGATGGCCCGTCCAAAAGTCCAGCACTAATCTAGGAAATTTTCCAAGATTTTTTTTTTTCCGTGTATACGTGACTTGATTTTTTCTGCTTTTTCCATGAAAAAAAGTGAAACTTCAAGAAAATGGAAACTCTATATTAATCACCTCTATCTCAGTGTCACTGTTTCTTCCCGTGCAGAAATTTGGAAAGGGATCTAGTAGGGCTCTAACACGTTTTCCCAATTTCTGATCGGGCTTCAGCGAGGAAAACTAGTAGGGGCGCTGTCAGTAACTTAAAGCTTTTGCCACAAGGACCCTACTAGACTTTGTAGTAGTGTTCTAGTAGGGGTCGCCCTCCCACACCTCTACCAAAAAGAAGTAATCTTGCGAGGTTCTTATGGGTGTATTTATTCACTTAAACTAGACTTGAATGACATCTTATTAAAAATTGTCTACTAATATGTAAACCTTATCTAGCATAAATAGATCTCCAAACAATTCCAAATAATATGCAGTAAGACGAATGCCCTGTAAATAATATATACAATTTTTACAATTTGTCCGAATCTTTGACATTTGAATATTGTTTAAAACAGCCACATTTTTTGAACTGGCACACTTAGACCACATAAAATTCCTCGAAAGAACTTTCAGTAATATACTTTTGCACTATATTTTCTAGGGAACATTGATGATTAGTGGTAAGGATTATAGTACTCTACTACACAATTTCACTTTTCTTCGACGTTCAAAAATGTGATGCCTTCGTTTCTACAAACTCATAATATATTTTTATATTCGCGATATGCATCCACACTCAAAAATTTAATAAATATATAGTCAAATGTTAAAGATTTGGATCTCTTATGGGCATCTAACCATGTGGCAGGCTGGCAGGAAACTTCTGTCATGGCTTCAAATAATGTGCGTCACCTGTGGCGCGCAGCATTCACGCGACAACTCGAAATACGTTTCCACAAAAAACTCTTGAGCATAAAGTTTAAACAATCCTATATTTATTGAAAAATTTTAAATTATTCTATTAAATTTGAGCATCCAAAAAGCATCAGAAGGTCAATTTTCAGAAACGTATAAATTCAGTGAAAGATACTGTAGAGTAAAGAAATTAATGTTTATTATTTTTTAAGGCCTTGTTAGGACCTACGTGATTTTGCAAACAAAAGGGAATGGGATTATCGTTATTAATATTGTTTATTAACAATTAAAAAAAACTCATATTAAGTTGTCTTATGTTACAAAATAACTTTTGAAAACTTCTTCGAGCGCGCGAAGGAGTATTAACATTTTTTTTTTTGAATTTTTCTAAAAACAATACATTTCAGTTTCCTGCTCTTAAATCTTGCAAGAAATTAACAAATAAATGTAGGAAAAAATGATAAGCAACTTTGCTAGGATATTATTGATCATATCTTTACACCATTTCTTTCAATACATTTTATGATACAACTTGAAATGAAACTGCAATAATAACAAATATTTATTGCTAATCTAAGTGCAATATATTTCAATTCAACAATTATCAATTAATAAATTAATAGATTTTCCTTAATTATTCAAAATAAAACAAAGGTAATGATATTTGAAGGAAAAGGTCAGAAAACAATATGCAACATTGCCCTGAATGATGAGAGATTAGAGCAAGTTGACAAATACGTATATTTAGGTAGCCTATTCACTAGCGACGGAAAAATAGATGGGGAGTTATATAGGCGCATTAATGAGGGTAAGAAGGCTATCGGTAGAGCAGGGTCCATTCTATACTATACCTATACTATACGGTAGCGAGACATGGGCATGTCAAGAAAAGGACATGAGTAAACTTAACGTGATTGGTATGAAAGCTCTGCGCATAATATGCGGGAAAACACTGATGGACAAAGTCCGAAACGAGATGATCCTCAAAGAATGTGGTACGGGGGAGACACTAGTAAATATATGGGAAAGAAATCAGTTAAAGTGGTTCGGACATCTTGAAAGAATGAAAAATGAACGACTGACCAAACAGGTGTATAAAGGTGAAGTAGATGGCACAAGGCCCATAGGTAGACCGCTGAAAGCATGGATAGAGTCTGTAAATGAGACATTAATCCGAAGAGACATAAGAAGCCATAAAAACAGGAGAACTTGCATAACAAGATGCATGGACGTAGAGGAAGCAGGCCGAGAATGCCAGAACAGAAAAGTTTGGCGACAGATAGTTTATAAAAAGAATGTGAGTAGAGTGAATGACGCCTGAAATAAAGACCTTGGATACTAATGGGCCCAAGTGGGGAACCACACATAACAATTTTGTGAGGCTTTCCACGTGGGGTGATCGCTAGAGAGATTGATCAGCAACCTGGCTCGGAGCAGTGTTGCGGAATGAACGTGTTGTTTAAATAAATAACGCGAGCGCTTTAGATCAATCTAAAATATCTATACCTTACACCTATATACCTATCTACCCTATACCTATATACCCATCCACATACTACTATTTTCCAACCGAGCAATTCACGCCTACCCCGAAAGGGAAACGGCTTAATGGTATAATAGAAATTGCTCACTAAAGCCTGATAGGGCCCCCATCAGTTGAAATGAGTACGAATCCACACAAAAATAAATGTATTTTTTTGTGAACAAAATGAAGTTAGCACCTATTTCGCATTAGAAAAAAAGACGTTTTTGTAAATTTCATTTAGAATAATCAATATTAGGTACACCTAATTGACCCTGAACATTTATTATGACCACCTTTTTTTCCCCTCTTCACTTAAAATGATGTAACAAATAATGTAATTTAACAAAAATGATTGTTCAAACGAATTCGTATTATTTATCATTATTTTCTCTTATAGTGATTCTCGATAGTTGCAGTTTTTCTCTGAAATTTTTCACTTTTTGTCCTTTTTTTAATTTGAGTGAGGTAAAGAATATTTGTAGGTAACAAATATTATGGTTTTATGAAATTTATATTATTTAAAAAAATATTCTTTTCGAATAATGCTAGAAAAATGCAATTTTTTTTTAAGTTTCAGCTTTTTGTTCACTTTTTACTCAAAGTCAGGTAATAATAATAGCAATTTAACAAACCTCATTGTTTGAACAATTATTTCATGACTATCTTCTCTTAAAGTAATGCTAGAAAGTTTTTTTTTTTTAATTTTACTTGCTATGGCTTTTAGGTTATGAACAAATAATGAATAAAGATCAGAGAGAATGATGTTTTAAGGAACCTCTTTTTTAATCTATTTTTTGAAAATAAAAGGAGATATTCGAAATATTCTTCAAATCAGCAAAAGAGAAAAAATAGTTTATTTCGCATGAAATAAAATACTATTTGAAAAATAATTCTTGTCAATGTTTATTCATTCTTGGGTAATTACAAGAAAGTCAACGAAAGGCTGAAAACTTACAAAAAACACATTCTATAGCTAATTGATTCATAGAAATCTTTTGATGAGAGGATATGCATCAAATTTGAAGAAAAAAATTTAGGACGACCCCAATGCACACTTATCACGGTAATTCATTCCATAAGGGAAAAAACGAATTTCGAATCTACACAAGCACACTACTATCTTTTTTGTCAAAAAACTTTTCAAACCAAAAAAACATTTTAATCGGATATGATTTAGAGGTCCCCTGTTTGAGTTTTGTCTTTTTAATTGGGTTTTTGTTGTTTTTATTTTCTCAATGTCTTGAAAATGCATGTATTGAATCCCCTTACACCCTTACACTTATAATACCCCCAACGTGTGCAATTGTGCAACTACTTGCAACAAGAAAGCAGGTGTGCCAACTTCTTATCAATGATATTCCTGATTCCCAGTTTTACACAGTAAGTACACCATCCCGGCGAGATTTTTTATTCTTATGGCTGTTTTCATATTTAAATTGGTATGGGAACTTGTGATATTTCACCGCGATAAACGCTTCGCGGTGGTCTGCAATTTAGCAGAGATTATATATTATAAAACCGATGTAAGGTTATAAGGTACTTCGATTTACTTTTTAAGCACTTTAGATGTAGTTGCTATCTATCTGTTAAAGAGAAAATTGAACGACATTCAATTTCTCAATCAGATAGCAGTTTAATGACTAGCAATAATCAGCGTGGTCATTATCGCAAATGCATACCACTCAGTTTGTAAAAAGAAACATCAAAATTCAAGTAACTAAAAATGATTTTTAATTTTAGGTGTTATAGTTTTTGATCAACAATGCTAAAAGTACAGTTATAATAGAAATTACTAAAATACTTAGTCCAACCAATTACTTTTCTTAGTGTATTATTTATAATAGTAGGAAAGCAAGCTAAGTCGACTACTTCGGTGATGTGCAGATCCGTGTATTTACTTTTTTTTTTTAATAAAAATATATTTTGCAAGTCCTAATGTTTTTCAATTGTACCAAGAATGCGACTTTCAGAAAAAGAACAAAGTATATTACAATTTAAGAAGAAAGCGATTCACACTAATTTTTCATTTTCTCAGAAAATACAATTTTTGGTATCAAGCATTTATTATTCTTCTTCAGTGTCTCCATATCTCGAGAGCGAGGTTTTATTTTTGTGAAAAATTGAGAACTTGATTTTAAAGGCTACCAGAAGGCCATTTTCAAAACGTTTGAAATAGTAATCTCACAATTCTTGGACGATTTACTCGGAACTGACCAACTATTTTTGATCAAACTTTGTTACCAACATTCAGAAACTCTATATCTCGGTATTAAGTTTGTTTTTATCATTTAGGCTGATGATAACGTCTTTTTATTGCAAATCGCAACCGCCAAACTAGATAACTTTTTCCAACACAACTTTTCTGTCCTTTATTCAGCAACACTTCAGTTTAGAACTGGACTTTTGTTCTTTAAACGTTGATTTCGAATTTACAGAATGTTCTTTCGCTCTCCTGAAAAATTACGATTTTGTTGGTTATCTATTTCTGTACTACCGAAATTTGGTGAACAATTCGGCGATTCGGCACAAGACTGCGAAATAGAAGAAACATAAAAAAAATTCAGATTATTCACGCATTATAGTTAAAAAAATTGATTGAGTTGAATAAAAACAAAATAGAAAGTATCCCGTGTAGGAATGGTAACCGGGATCCGACCGGGAGCCGGCCGGATAGCCCCAGTTTAAACCGGGAGCCGGCCGGGGATACTGGCCGGGATCCGGCCAAAAACGTCACGGTAAACTGGTCGGATCCCGCCTTTCATACCGGCCGGGATCCGGTCGGGTAACCCGGCCACAGACCGGTTAAAAATTTTTGCTTCAGGCGAGAAATTGGTAACTTGAAATGTCTTTTAAGGCTCATCGTAACGAATACGGTGAACTTTAAATGTGAAATCAAGTTATCAAATTCTCGCGATGAAATTAGAGAAGAGTTTCAACCACTGATGCTAGAATCTCCTAGTCATTGTTTTATTTTGGAAACCACGTGGTGATTTGAGGTTAGGAAGTAGGAAATGAAAAAATGAATACACAACACTATACTTTATTATAAAATAATAATTATTCGCGCATCAAATGGGGGTTTCAAACTGATTACTGAAATAAGGTTGATTTTAATACCCGGTTTTATTTGTTAACTTCGCGGAGACGACGCGACATGAATGCAACTTGCATTCTCGTTCGAGGTGAAAAACTGAAACTTGCAATAGTCTACGCCGACGCCAGGCGCAGAAGGCAGTAGACATGGCGGTAAATTTGAAAGTGTACAGAGTAAAAATTTTCTGAAAACAGAGAAAATTGTAAAAATTGTAACAATTCTGCTAATACATATTGCAGAATCGATACCAGTTTTAATTAATAAGTTAAAACATTGGGACGACATATATGTTGTTTTTTTTTCAAGAATTTGAAAAATCTAAATTCTGTTTCACTGATCTAATAAATCCGTAAGTGCGTCTTTGATAATATTACGGCTCTTAAAAAATGTGCAATTTCTACAAAAAAAGTATCCTGACCAGTGCTCGGTCGGCTCCCGACAATGAAATCTAACCAGGTTTGGCCCGGCCGGCAGCCGCCCGGCTCCCGACCATGAAATCCAACCAGGGTTGGCCCGGCCGGTAACCGGGCGGCTCCCGACTATGAAACCCAACCAGGGGTAGCCCGGCCGGGATCCAACCAGAAACCTTGTTGTAGTAGGGCCAACCCGGGCAATTTCTACACGGGATGCGTTACTACACTTTTTTAATTCTAAATACCTTCAAATTCTTTGAATTTTCGCAAAATGAAAGTTATTTTAACTATTTTGAATGAAAAATTGGACTTTTTTCTATTTTTACCAAATTCGTTTCAGTTCTTTTGCAATATAATCGAAGTGCCTATGACTAAGCCACCGTACGCGTCCTCGGGTTGCCGATAGAGGATCCCTGTACCAAGGGTTTCTGCTTAGGAGGGGGGGAGGTATGGTTAATTAAGGTAAAAATACAACCTTTTACAATAATTTAAAAAAAATACAGGTAATGTATATTTAATTAGCGAATTACAGTATTGTAGTATATTATTTAAAAAACATTTTGTGAAATTTTCAGTGATAAATATCAAAAACTAAGACGTTGGCAGCCAATCTCCGGAGACGTCTCGAAAAAAAGATGTTTTGCGGTGGAGGTCGTTTCTCGGCACTCGATTATCTGAAATCAAAAAATCAAATTGTTTTTGTTGTTTTATGATTTTTCACAGGTAACCCTGTCAAGTTTTTTTCACTGATTTTTCAAGTTTTTGTAACACTAGAAAGCGAAAAACGCGATTTTTGCTTAAAAAATCGGTCAAATTGTTACTGTAAATTAAAAAATAGCAACAACAAAAAATACTCGACAGGGTTACCTCATGAATTATACAGAGAAGTAATGTTCAAATTTTGGATAGGATCGGTTCAGTGGATTTGACATGACAGCCTCCATCGGCTTTGAAAACGGGAAGTATGGGAAAATCGATTTAAAGTTTTAAACAATAAAAAATCATGTATACTTACACAGAATCGTCGATGCCTTTTTCTTTCTTCTCTGCTAACTTTTCTCGGCATTTTTACTCACAACCGTGTAACACGTTAAAACTCTAACGAAAATCAGTCAAAAGATTCGAAAACTGAAACGAAACAAGCTAACGTACGTACAGAACTGGTCCGTAGAACGCGTCATTCTCGACTGATCTTTAGTACACTGAATCTTCCTTAGTTTTGCTCCTAATGATCTAAAAATTTAGTACAACTTTCTTCGGATACTTTACATTCATAAAATGCAATGAAAAAAATGAAAAAAAAATGTTCACCAAAACTGACCCCCCCCCCCCGTGCCCTTAATGTGGTTACAACAATTAATAGGCAATCGCGGACAATTGTCCAGGGATGGTGCTGAAGGAACAACCCCAAAGTGAAGGCGTAACAACCGTGCCTAAAGTTGAATGTCACCTAGGGGTGGTGTCTTAAAGGGTGATTTTGGGATACCAGGCGACTTCTCAAAGTATGCCGCCTTCTGCTTGCATGAGGGGCTCTACAAGAAAAAAACGAACCCTTTTCCTAGTTGTTCATAGGAACAACAATGACACCACCAAACCACGCTTGCTTCAACTGAGCAAGCAGATTTGATGGCCAAGACAGAATGCATCCCGTTTTAAGTATGTGATTGACTACATAGCCACTGGTAAACCGTTCACGGAAAGGGTCCAAAGTTCGCCCACGAGCTGATGATTTACCATCACGCACTGGACAAGTCAAAGCTGTCGACACTTAGGCAACACATTATTGACAAAATGTGGGTGTTATCTAAATCAAGGAGGAGAATACAGAAGAGGAAGGGGTGGCTAAGGGAGAATCGATAGTTTCTCGCTGACCCATTGCATCTCTTCAGCGATCTCCCTGTTTCTGTCAAAAATCCACCCAAGCCCAACGAGTTAGGTACTTTTTGGAGAGAGGTATACGAAATGCCGAAAACTCTGGAATTGAAAGAAAACACTAAAAGTATCATCCGCTTTGAGGAGCTTTGCGAAAACCTCATAACATCTGAGGAGGAATGTCCATCAATCACTGCCGAAGAGGTGAAGAAAGCAGTTAGGCACACGAAGTACTTTTTCGCTCCAGGACCAGATGGTATCAAGAACTTCTGGTGTAAGAAGTTAACTTCTACACGCCAACATCTGGCCTGCATCTTTACCTCATACTTAAAGTCGGAGATGTCCATTCCGAAGTGGCTGGACGTTAGGATGCACTATACTCATGTCGAAGAAAGGTGACTTGTCCAGCGCAGAGCACTACAGGCCGATAAACACGCTGTATAAGATCTTCGCAGCCATCCTGAACGATTATGAATTGAATTTCAAGGTTTTATTCTTGAAAGTGCGTAGAAAAAAAGAAAAATATGGACAAATTTGGAATCGACTTTTGCTACTTCTTTATTTCATAGCACCTGGTCTCCATTTATTATACTTTTTGTTCCTTAAAGAAATCATATTTTTACACTGTGTAAAAACTAATAATTTATATTATATTGTGTAATAATGTTTACTGTTCATTTTTAATTATTCAAAACGTTATGTGCATATTTTTAATAGCTATTAATAATTATTGAATTGTTTTACAGATATGCGTTGTTATCGAAACCTAAGATGGATTTTTCACCAGGAAAATAAAAACTTTGTGGAGAATTTATTTTCTGAGTAGCAAGATTTAAATACACACAAACTAGAAATATTTATAATTATCAAGCTAATATTTCTATAACAATATTTATCAACTAGTTATTTAAATGATGAGCTGGAAGAAGAGAAAGGACAGTTTATATTTGTTTAGTGAGTATAATGAAGAAATCGGCTTCTCCCAGGAAACGAGTATTAAATTATCATATATATTAATAGCAAGCGTCTTTTTGCATAGAGTTTATCATACCCTAAAAACTATCCGATTTTCTTCGAAAATGGCTCAAATTGAAAGTCTTGGTATGTAGATATGCATTAACGAAATAAAATTTGCAGTCATACTACCCGTGTAGAAATAGCCCCACTTGGCCATATTAAAATTCAGGCACTAGTCGGGTGCTAGTCGGAGGAATTTTTTAGGCGATGTCCCTAATCGGGGACTGCTCGGTCCGTAGTCGGGTTCTTTATGGTGAACAATTCTAGTCGGGTGCTGATGGGGACTGGTCGAGCTATTTCAAAAAAATCTTAATCCTCTGTGTAGGCTATTTTTATGTCAAAATTCCTAGGCGGGTTCTAGTCGGTCTCTGGTCGGGCTATTCTTGTTTTAATATAACATTTTTAATATCCATTCAACGAGACTTTAAGAATGTTCTTAATTGTCGTAAAATAATCTAAAACGCCTAAAGAGCCAAATATTACAGGAGCGTTTTAAATAATTTGTTATTAAAAAAATTGTCGCAATACGCGATAAAATTTCTAAGTTGTATCGATACAAATTTTAAATGATCATTGAAAATGAAATTTTATGTCTTTATCAAAAGTTATAAAATAGCCTAAAACGCGAAAAAAAAATATTACACGAAGAAAAATTGTAAGCGATTTGAATTATTTATTTAAAAATTATTTTATTTATATTTCTGTTAACAGTTCATTTATTTTACATGTATATGATGTCGTATAATAATAAAAAAGTTAATGAGAAAAAAGAGTTGCAAAATTGTTGTCATAACTTTTTTGAGTTGTGCCTTATGAGGATGGTTTTTTCATTCACTTTCAATTCTCTAGGTATAGAGTAATGGATAAGACTACCGACTGCTAGGCGACAGATTCAGGTATAGATGTAGGTTAGAAACCCCGTTGTAATATAATGTTCAAAAATGTAATATATGTATTAATTCTAAGCAGGGCCATTAACATTTGTAGACAAAATACTCCCAACAAATTATTATTTATTTTTTTAAAACCTTTTTTGTTATATCTTTAGAGTATAGCAATAGTGGTACTGCGCGGGCGGTATATTTTCACCTGGGTAGTACCCGACTACACCCCGACTAGGACAAGTTGGGTCATCCGACTAGCCCCCGACTAATTCACCGTGACGCTGCTGGTCGGGGGCTAGTCGGATGACCCGGCTAGCCCCCGACTTAAAGTGGGGCCAACTGGTCGGGTACCCGACCAGCCCCCCATTTGCATTTCCACACGGGTAATTTTTGTTGTTCTCAAAATTGAAGAATAATAAAAATATGCTGGAATATTTTCTGTTAGTCCGGCTTTTTTTAATGACCCAAATAAAAAAGGTTTCGGCTTGTAGACATGCATTGGAAAATAAAATTTGCTGTGTCATATTATTGCTTTTTTATTATTAGTATGTACAAAATTAGAATGAATTTGAAATTTTGTTTCAGATGGCTGAAATTGAAGGTCTTGACAGATAGATTATTCAATCGAAAATAAAATTGTGTATGTATAGTGATGTTATCCTTGTAAACAGAGGGAGAAAAATATGAAAAATGAAGAAGTTGCGTTTTTGGACCACTAGGGTAAGAGCACCTATTCTTGGCACCTTAGCTCAATTATTGGCATGCCAAAAACCGAAGTGATTTTTTTTTCATTTTAGATAAATATTTGATTTCACTAGGTCATTAATATATGTATTACATGTGAAAATGATAGCATAAATCGATTGATTGAGGCAAAACATGCGGAAAAATGTATTATTTAAGAAATTAGAGAAGTGTGTCAAAAATGGGGAGGGGGGGGTCAAGAATTGGTTTTCTTACCCTACATGCTAAAATTTTGTTTATTAGTCCAAATTTTGTTGGGGATGGCTCAAATTTGGGGCCTTGACGTTCAGGTGTGAATTGATACATTAAATTTGGCCAGTGATACTAATGTTTTTTTGTCGTTGAAGATTTAAAAATAAGGCATTCTTTTTAGGCTCTATGCTCGAATCTTTTCTTCAGTTCGATTCTCTTCGAAGAAGGATGAAATTAAAGGTCTTAATATGTAGATGTTTATTAGAAAATAAAATTTTCTATCTGAGAGTGATTTCTTCCTTGTTATCAAAAGTTGAAAAATAAGAAAAATTAAGAAATTTCGTTTTTAGACTGTGCTGGAAGCTTTCCTATATTAGTCCGATTTTTTCGGGGATGGCTTAAATTGAAGGTCTGGGCATTTATATGTGAATTGGAATATAAAATTTGGTAAGGGATACTGATGTTCTTTTATTATTAGATTGAAAAATGAGCAAATTAAATTTTTTAAACCACTGTACTGGAATCTTTTCTTTTAGTTCGATTGTCTTCGAAGATAGCTAAAATTGAAGGTCTGAGCAATGAGCACGTAGATTGTTTCTTAAAATATAACATT
>CAKNWT010298019.1:0-15224 GCA_932066315.1 Andricus coriarius | reverse complement strand
TTGTCGATGCTGTGACCTTTAATTTGAAAAGGTCTCTGCACAAATGTGTGGAAATGCAATGACCGAGCGCGTAGCGCGAGGTAAATACATTATCGAGCGCGAAGCGCGAGAACCAACAGTTGCGCACCCTAGGCGCGCTCAAATTCGTGAGCCGCGCGCGCGGCGCGCGATGAGAATGTGCCCGCTCAGCGGGCACATTTTTTTTTTATAAAAATGGTTTAAAGAATTGACAAAAAGCATATATTATTAGTTAATCTTAATAAAACACTTATTTCTCTTACATTTGTGTGAACCCAAACTCTGGATGTCAATAAGCGAAAAAGAAGCAATCCCGGGAAACAAATTTTCTTGAATAATTTTCTTATGACACAATACAAATTTTTCCAAATTAATTTTACTAACTGAAATTCATTTATAGATTCAATAAATATACAGATCTTTAAAACAATTTAGAAACAATATTTTTGTAATTTAGGCTTTCATTGAAAAATCATCCAAATCGAATGAATAGTGTAGGATAAAAATTGACTTTTCCACAGAAACTTTTTTGCCCTAGTGTGGCGGAGGCGAAAAGATTTTTCGATCTGCTTCCGACAAAGATTAGCTGGGGTACTGACAAAAAAGTAAAGCCTCGAGAACGATAACACGTTGATTTTTTAATTTAAATACGAATTACATGAAACATTTTGATCCGAAATCGGATCGCGAACATTATATGTTAGTTTTGCATGTTTTTTTTTAAATTAAGGCGTGGAGGATTAGAGTTTACATGCTCTACTATATAATTCAAGCTGATTGGGCGGCGGGAACCTACTGGAGTTCCATTGATTTCTTCTCGGCTCAATTGCGTAACCGTGCCGCTTTCCATGTTTATTTTAACCCGTTTTGCATGCTTGCCAACATATGTATACAATCCAGCCAGAACATTAGAAGTCTCCAATATTGCAAAGACGTCAGCATCGGATGTTGATAATACAATTTGTTTTTGGTTAGGTATAGGCCCGAACTTATTCCTTCCTGTTTTTATTTTAAGTGGAACATTGAGAGGAAACATGTATTCTCGAACTTCGAATATCCGGTGCGGACACACATTAGCAGAAAGTCGAATAAATCTGAATTGGTCAAGTGTATATCCACATCCGTTAGAACAAATTATCCTTGTAGGAGTTGCCATATACCTGGCATGAGGAGACCTGGATCTGCTACGAGAAGGAGAGTCGGCAGGAGGAAGAAACCTCCTAGGTGAATCATTTCTTTCAGAAGAAACGGAAGATTCATCACGAGGAACGCTAAGAATGGGGTAGCCATTAGGTAAACAGTCGAACAGTGAACTTAACTCTACAATAAGAAAGAGAGGAATCAATTTTTTTAGTACTGTTATTTCATGCATAAAAACCCCGATCCTCAAAAGTGTTTACAAATATTTTTTAATGCTAGATATATCATATTATTATATTTACCAATAGAATTAAGGATGATTGCCAAGTTGAAGACTAGAGTATTAACAGAACTCATTTTTTCAAGTAGATTAAAAACTGATAATTTAGAAATAAAGAATTTGGCTAACCGCGTAATAAACGAATTGTCGGATGCTTAATTATAGCTTACATAACATGTCCTACAGACGTTATCTCGCTGATTACAAGTGTTACGCTTACACTTTTGTAATATTTACATTTAATTAGAGTCCGTTTTAATGATAAAAATTTAATCACTAAATGATTTAAAGCTGATATAAAAATTTATATAATCTTTTAGGTTTTAGGGTACCCGCGTAATACCGCATACATTGTTATTGAAAATCAGATTGATTGCGATACTGCGTGTATATGACTTCAAGTGACTGTTTTCAATTGATTGAACTATTGATAAAGATTAAGAAATTTCCGCGCCATTAATTTTGCAACTGAAAATTTCCAAAAAAGTTATTTAATTTGTATATGTGTATATGTCGTAGCCACTTACTGTAGTTAGTCATTTCATTAAATGTATCGATAGTTCATTACTACTATTGGTTTGAGTAATAATCGACAGTTACACTATTTATCTAATAAATTTTTATCACCTTTCGTCAGTTAGTTTAATAGATCAAAGTTTCCCTTTTCGTCTGACTATCCTAGCCATTCCATGAAATGACTTACGTTTTCTTGAGCACATAGTGTATTAAAGTTCAATGAATTAAATATTTAATTTTCATCACGTAACCCTAGATTTGGAATGTTTTTAAAATATTAATACACTACCGATATAAAGTTTGGGTACATTTCCTTTGATCGTTTGAAAATTCATACTTCACTTTAAAGATGAAGATCTGTGCAGAAGCTAAATCTGAGACTTCATAAGTATCTAGAATTATTTAAAAGATTAGAAAATTTTGCGCCAAATCAGCCTACGATGTAATGATTTTATTTAACGAGTCAAAAAATATTCAGTTTTGAAGTTAAAAGTTTTTCTTAGGGAAATGAACATTTTTTAATCTTAAGTTTTTACTCTTTGCCCATTCTAGAAAAGTGTTCCAAAAATTTGGAAAAATCATAAAATCAAGAGTAAATCCTATTCTTTAAATCTGAATCAAGAGCAGATGATTAATTATTATGTAATTAATGAGTATTCGTCGTTAACCTTTATTTTTTTATAAGGTGCAACTTCAGATCCCTTTATATTGAATTGTATATTTAAGTGAATCCATGATAATTCAATGAAGGATAATGACAATGAATATTCAAATAAACTTTATTACACATATAAGAATATGTTAGCTTTAATCCAAAAAACGTTTTTAGTCACTACATGTTTTGTTCCCTTAAATAAACCGTATTATAAGGAATCTCTTATTGATATTTTAAACGAATACAATTTTTGCAACGTTTGCAAATAAAACATATCCAAATACATTTCCATGAGTGACAAAAAAGCAGTAATCAAGATAGTAAAGAGCTTTATTCCCAATTTCTTACAAAAAAATACCTTCAGAAATTACAAGAACTGAAAATGTGAAAGTGTATTGTTTTTATGCCTGAACTGAATGAATCCAAAGTTCTGTTTGATAGAACTCTGAGTAAAAAGTATTAATTAAACTAAAATGTATTATGCTCACTAAAAATCCTCTCTTGATTTTAAACAAAATTAATATTTAATAAATAATAAAAACCAAGATCAAAACCATGATCTACAAAACAAGGTCTATAAAAGAAAATATATTACAATAAGTATCTAAAGGTGCTTGCGCAGTTCCTGAAACGACTGAAAATTTGAGGTATATAGTATAACTTTTGATTGAAAAAGTCAAAGTATATCGAAATCCATTAGGTGCTTATTATTTTCTTTTTATCTAATGGGCCTTAGTTTCTGACATATCGAGGTCTCAGGATGTAGGGAATAGATAATTCTTAAGCTATGTAATTCTCGAATTTTTTAATAATTCATGAATTTTTATACCAAATCAAATCGAGTTAGTCTAGACTACTATACTTTCTGGGTTGCCTGCAACACTGCATCAGTGCTCCCAACGATGGTCCAGTGCTCTACTGCGCTTGCGTCAAGCAGAACCTCGTCATTGGTGTAGAAGAGATATTCAAGAGAATAGATAATTATTCTCTTCTCTCTACCAATGAGAGACTTTCTTCACGCATGCGCAGTATGTCCCTGGGCCTTCGTTGGGAGCACTGTCCTGCAGTCTCGGGCGCATCAGGCTTGTTCTGAGATTCGTTCTTCTACCAGTCAGTCCACGCTAGTCAGTCAACCGTCACACAACCTCGTGTTGCCAATATTTGATTAATTTGTAATAATCTACTTATTTGTTTGTAAGAAACTTTTTTCGAATTCTTTCATAGTCTTCTCAATACACTTCAGTGGTGAATCCGACGTGATTGAATGTAGTAACTTTTTGTATTGCATCAAGTGACGATCAAGCGCGTGCCGTAAAAGGACACTTTTGTGCCGGACGCTCGCTTACTCAGTGACTGTCTCGTCGGACTGAGTTTCTAACGACAACTACCTAGACAATCCTCAAATGCGGCGATGTCTCTGAAAGCGCGGCAAACGCGTTTTTCCGCACTTCCAGAGATCAACCGTATCGCGGTACGTTCTCCACCTTTTTGGTCTAATGATACCGAGATGTGGTTTTCGCAAGTCGAATATCAATTCGCACTTATAGGCATAACGGGTGATGAGACAACATTTAAGTATGTCTCAGGCAATCTGAAGGCTAAGTACGCCGCTGAGGTAAGAGATATTGTCACGCATCTACCTATGGCCGTGAAATACAATTTATTGAAAAGTGAATTAATGAAACGCCTTAGTGAATCACAAGAGCACTAAGTGTGTCATGTGTTAGAACGCGAAGAAATCGGTGATCGTAAGCATTCGGAATTCATACTTCATTTACGTGGCTTGGCGGCTCTGTCATGCCGGACGACGTGCTGCGTCCTCTTTGGCTGGGTCGTTTGCCGTCAGACACCCAGAGGATCCTAGTCTCCCAAACGCGAGCGACTTTGGTCTAAGTCTCATGGTGAAAGCGCAACTCGCGGAGATCTCTATTGTCATTACTGCCTCTTTGCGCAAATGAATCCTCGCAGCTTCTGTGAATCGCGATCCACCGGGAAGCAATCGTCCGCGTTCACGCTCACGAGGTCGAAGTCAGTCGCGTGATAATAACAGTAGACAATCGCGCGATAATGAACAGTACTTATACAACAGAAAATTCTATGCTGATACAAAAAGGTGCTCGACGCCATGCACGTACCCAGCAAACGAGCCGGGGAGTCGATAATGGCAGTTGGCGAGACTCTCGCAAAATTTTCCCGCATCATCAAAACCAACACAGTGTCTAAAGTGCAATTTCTTGTCCATGCAGGTGCTGACGCGTGTGTTTTTCCTCCATCGCGACTCCGGGTGGAACAAAGATTACGCCTTATAAAATCTTCGGGGCAAACGATTCAACAATCGCGATGTACAGTTCAGTAACTTTCAACCTGCTACTCAGACTTCGTCGATATTTTACATGGAGTTTCATCGTCGCGAACGTTTCGAAAACTATCGCCGACACAGATTTCCTCGCACATTACGGTCTACACGTGGATAAGAAAAATCAGCGTCTCGTGGACGACGTGAATGAACTTTTCGTTCCAGGACGCGTTGCGTAATGCTGTAACAACGTATTGGAAATCCACGTTGTATCTGGACGAACCGGTTTTCCTCAAATTCTGATGCAGTACCCGGACATAACTAAGCCTTACGGGACTCCTTTCAGAACGAAACATCAAATAAAGTACCCCATAAAAACTACTCCAGGACTTGCGGTAACTAAAAAGTTCGTAGGCTAGCTCCGGGTCCACTTCGGCATGCAAAAAAGGAATTCGACATGATGATGCAGCTACAAATCGCGCGCCCCTAAAAAATTAGTTGCGCTTCCCCCCTCCACATGGTTGCAAAACCCGGTACGGATGAGCGGTGATTATCAAGATTTTAATGCTAGAACTGTTCAAGAAAAGTATCCGGTTCCGCACATAGAGGATTTATCATTTTCTTTGAAAGCCAAGATAATCTTCTCTAAAGTGGACCTAATTTGCGTCTTCAAGCAGAAGAGGATATTTCGAAGGCTGCCATCATAACACCTTCTGGCCTATTCGAATTACCCATGATGTCTTTCGGCCTTCAAAATTCATTACAGACGTGCCAATGCTTCATGGACGAGGTACGGGTTGCATTTCGTCTACTGCAACGTCGACGATATCCTCGTGGCTTCCGAAAATAAAGAAGATCACATGGATCATATAAAGCAACTTTTCGATCGCCTCAGCGCCTACCGAGTAGTTATGAACCCAGAAAAATGCCGTTTTGGAGAAAGCGAGGTATAGGTCCTAGGTTCCTTTGTTTCAGCAAAAAGCATCCGCCCTTACCTTGAAAAGGTCGATCCCCTTAGCAGTGGAGATCGTCCGTAGACAGCGAAAGGACTCCGTCGTTTCAGGAGTTCTCTTTGCCTATCCAGACACAGAGGAACCACTTGTCATTTTCACAGACGTATCGGATTTCGCAGTGCGTGTGGGCCTTTAACAGCGAATCAACAACGAATGGTAGCCGTTGGGTTTCTTCTCCAAGAAGCTGAGCTGAGCTGAAATGAAGTACGGTGCTTAGCCATAGAACTTTTGGCGATTCACAAGACCGTCAAATATTTCAGGCACATAATGGAAGATAGAACTTTCACAGTTTTTACCGATCACAAGCCTCTTATCTTCGCTTTCCGTCAGAAAGCCGATGAATGTTCATCACCACCATTTGAGCATCTGGACTTCATCGGCCAGTTTACCACGGATATACAGCACATCTTCGGAAAGGGCAATGTCATCACCGATGCGCTTTCGCAAATGAAGAAAGTAGCAGATGTCACCGACTTTCAAGCTCTCGCCCAATCACAAGCTCAAGACGAGGAAATACAGAAGAAAAGTATTTCGCGGCTACTTTTTTTGTTGAATACATATGTGACCGTCCGCGAAGAAAGGGTCCTAATGCGGAAAAAGTCGATTTTCATTTTCTTACACCAATCGGTAGTTTCTGAGTTACTTTTTCATTTCCAAAAATCAGAAATTTTTCAAGGTTATTACTTTTCTTGTTATTAAGCTACAAACATAGGCATGATACGGGTACGCGGAGCTAAACGAGAGACCTACGAAAGCCAGCACACATCTATACGCGACGTGTCCGTGAGCTCCACTGGCTCGTGCCTAAAAGTGGTGTGGTAAGTGGAGGGGGTGCTTTTCGTAGACGCATCCCCACTGCTTAAATGCTAGCTTGCAGACTCTGCTACGATCGTCCGTCGTGTAAAATTCACCTTTGACGCATTAGGTCCCTTTCTTGGAGGACGGTCACATATGGAAGCTTACACTTCAGAGCGTTAAACTTTTTCCATAGACTGGACGAATTCCCTAAAGAGCTCTCTATTTATAATATGAGATTTGCTTTTAGAATCATCTTAAGTATAATATATCCGGGCCGAATTTACTATATAATACGTATATGTGTCGTTTAGTGTTACTTGGCAGCTGTAAACCTTCTCCTTATTCTTGAAACATTTACATCCGAATAAAGAAACAGATATTCTGATCCTCTGATAAGAATATCTGACTATTCTTTCCGGATAAATTCAATGTCAAAGATAATTTCGTACCTGAAGAAAGCTGATTTTCTAAGAAACTGTCTGGGTCTAGGGAAAACCCCTGTGGTACTGGCGAAATCTAATTTCAGATTCGTATTCAGCGCACCAAAATACATGAAGATAAAATGACCTGACCTATTTCCGGATGATGTCAATACCAAGGGTAATTTCATACGCAAAAAAGCCACTTTTTTAGGGAATTTTCCTTGTTCAGGAAATACCCCTGACGTGCCAGGGGGAAAATAATGTCAGATTCTTATTCAGCGTCCCAAAATAAATATAAATACAATACTCTGATACCTCACTCAAGACGTTTTTTTTTTGTGGGCCTGCGATAATTGCGGATACAAATCTATTTTTCAAATACGGTATTGCTACCACTGCGGCACTTATGAAAAGTTATATCCTTTTGAGTAATTAATGTAAAAGCCGATTATTCTAAAAAAAATTGTTTCTCATACATCGTATGTATGAGAAACAATTTACAGAACATGTTTAAATCTTTTATATTTTGATGAAAAAAAATATAAACTTGATTTTTTACTTTTTATTGAAAATGTTTTGTAAATATTTTAAGATAACAAAAAGTTCTATCAAAAGACATTATATAACGAATTGAAAGAATTATTTTTAAAGCGAAATGAGTTTTCTAAACAAAATGTTTTCTGACAGTCTATAGTAATAATTCTTGAGAAACTTGACGTCATGGATTATTTTCGTTATGAGATGCGTAATCTACGTAAAGGAGTCCTATAGTAATGATATGACTTTTCTTTTCTCACGAAGGGGGAGGTTCTCTAAGGCTGGTTTTTGACCAAATTTATTTTTGAGCCAAGAAAACAATAAAAAGTCAATTCCACCATTAAAGAACCCCCTCCCCCCCTATTCACCCCCACGTCCCAATGTCTACATCGTTGTTCCTGGATAACGCAGAGTGTAGATTATTACAGCTGCAGTAAATTATACATCATACTACCGCAACAGTACATATGACATGATTTTTGGTTACTTACGATAGTCAGGGATCTCGATAAGACTGTACCTTTACTTGACATTAAATGAACTTTACTTGACATTAAGCTGTTAAATAAACCCCAAAGGATTCAGCGTTCCCAAAACCTTATATATGTATTTTTTTCGATTTGTTTTGCCTTTCTTACGATTTGGCCTTTAAATGACCTTGACTTTGACGTGGTAGGAGTCAACGGATCTTGGATTCGGAATCAGCGATCCCAAAAACCCCAGGATACCCTAGACAACTCTGGTGATCAAGCTTACATATTTTGTATTTACATACCCTGCACATAAATTATTAGATGATTGACAAAGTCAATCATACTGTGGCCTTAACCTCTGCACCATGTGTACATAAATGTCGATCATTTAATACCTGGACCAAGTATTTGCAATACACAAGCCCTTTTCTCACCATAATTTAACCAATTTATTCCCGTAACCATTCGTTTTTAGATCTCCGAAGTGACCTAGAACCCTGTCAATACCTTCGCGTTGCACTCCAAACCGGCCATTCGTATCTCCGAGTACAATAATTCTTTCCCCATTATCGCTAGCACCTAGAATATCATTTAAGGAGCCCCAGAAAGCACCTTTTACTTCCCTAGTTTCACTATCAACTGGAGCGTTAATAGTCTTTTGATTCCCGCTTCCATTGTAACCCATACAAATCTTGAAGATACGCATTTATATCTCTCGACGTGTTGTTTTGCTCTCTTCTTCATGACCAGATCGATCCCATGTCTACCATGTGATTCATTATCTACTCCCGACCATAGTTCGAGTCCATGTTTATCTCTCTATTTTATATCTCTTCTGTATCACACCTCTTTTTCATTGTTTCATGTACACAAAAGAATATCTGGCATCCCTACGCTCGTTGGCGCTCGCAATTTCTTTTCCTTAAAATCATTTACACCTCTAGCATTGCAAACACTGAGTCTCCATTCATCGCCTGAAACATTTCTGAGGTCATGCCTATCGTCAACCAAAGTTTCCATCCAATTCGAGGCTACATTATTGTTATTAAAAAATGTATTCCGTGATTATAAAATCATGTCCAAAATAAGTTGCCGATTCGTCATAAGTTGATGTGTCACTTATAACGCCAGCCCCACCAGTCTTTATGGGAAGTTTGTGTTGTATACTGAGGAGGGTGCCAGCCTCCTGAAGATTGGCAATACAAATAAAAAGGCCCCAAAAAACAAACTGAGTGAATGAGGGAATTATAAGAATACTCTCATTACACAAGAAGTACAATATAAGGCCAGTTTTGGTGGTTTCCTCGCACTGGCCGTGGCACTACATCAACCGTTGGAAACGTAAGCAGTGTAGGTCGTATGAACAATTTCTGTTGGATTTTTCTCCCGCTTTGGTCGCTCCCGCCTACTGCTTTCCCGTACTGCCCGCTTTTATCGCTCCGCTACTGGTGGTGACGCATTATTCACACTGCCTGTGCGCTGAGAAACTGCGCGGGCCAGCAGTTCTGAGAAGAACTAAATCAGTCGGCATTATATTGGACTTCTTGTGTATTATGTTTTTGTCACATGTTTAACTTTTTTAACCTACTTTGACATCAATCATTATTATATGTGCATAAAAATTTGTATAACCATATTCAGATTTTTGTTATTATCAAAGCAAAACGCTCAAGCTTTTTATTGTATATCATTAAGCTATTTCCCTTTCGGCGAGCCTCTAGGGGTAAGCGTGACACTACCCGATTCGGGTAGTGTTTTTTAGGTGGATTTTGTAGTAAATGGGCTCACCACACCCACGACTTTTTTATTGAAGCTTTTTATTGAATCTACTACAACTGTTGTTCCGATAACATTTTTCTAAGACAATGCTTGTGGGTTCGATTCCCGCCTCGCACTCTGGAAGAGCCTCGGCGGCCAATGCAATGCGGCCTGGCAAGGAAGTTGTTTATCTCCGGACAGTCGTCTAGAGAAGAAAGTTCTCTAAATACTTAATGCTGTTGCTCTTGGTAGTTCGGAACTCACCTTAAACTGTAGGTCCTGCTCCCAGCACTAAGTAAGTATGTGGGGGTTGTTTAAAGGAATAGGGAAGAAATACAAAAAAAATTGGAACCCTTAGGGGACACATTAGAAGCTTCCATTTCATTCCTATAAAGAATTGTTCATCAACAAACATAGAGTTTGACTATTTTTCATCGAACAGGCTCAATTACTTTTTAGAGAATCAACTAAGGATGTTTTTTCGATATCTTTTTGCTACGATACTTTCAATATGAATAACCAATAATTATTCAAACAATTTTTATAAACGAAAAAAGAATCATAGCACAGAGTCATTGGCAAAATATTGTTCGTTGAGTGTGTTAAAAAATTGAGTCTATTCCTTGAAAAATATTCAAATTGTGATTTTGTTTATACAACTTGTTTAAAGAATTGCCAAAAAGAATCTGTTTATAAGTAATTCTAATGAAACAATGGTTCCCCTCACATTTGTATGTACCCAAACTCTGAATGTCGATAAGCTAAACAGCAGCAATCCCAAAAAACAAATTTTCTTCATTAATTTTTTTATAATGTAGTACAAATTTTTTAAAATTATTCTCACTGACTCGAATTTATTTATAGATTTTTTAGTATAGATATTACATTTTCTTTATTAAATACAAAAATCTTTAAAACACTCTTTACAAAAATGTTCTTGTAATTTAAAAGGCTTTCAGCCAAAAAACAGTCCAAATCGAATGGATGGTGTAGGATGAGAACTAATGTGTCCGCAGAAACATTTCTCTGCCCCACTGTGGCGGAGGGAAGTAGATATTTTTATGTGCTTCCAAAAAAGACTGGCTTGAGCATTGACGAAGGATTAGAGCCGCAAGAACCATAACACGTTGACTTTTTAATGTAATCACGCTACAAAACAAAATATATGAAGTGAAATGATATACTCTTAGCTACAAATGTTTTTTTTTTTATCCCAAATCAATATTTTTTGGGAGGCGAAAATTTTCAGGCATGTAAATGTGATCTGTCTGAAAATTTTGGGGCAAATCCGGCACTTTAAAAATTGTTTTTTTTTCAATAATAAAATTTAGTTTTTATGCAAAACAAAATATATGAAGTGAAAAGCTACAAAAAATTAAAATAAATTTTTTTATTGCAAATGAATTTTTTGTGGGCGAATAAGCTGAAAAGTAGAATACAACGCCGGACCCTCGAGAAAAACGTGTGTTTATTTTTGATGTTCGCTTGAGCATAAATATCTTATTTTAACATGTTTCGCTTGTTATTAATGATGTCAAGGATTGAAGTTTACATGTAACACTCTATAATTTAACAATATTGTGCGGCGTGCACCTGGGGAGCTTTCATAAAGGATGTCACAGTTTTTTAGCGAATTTTCGACCCCCTCCCCTATCGTCATATTGTGTCAATGAGGTCTCAATGTCCTCTGTGACAGACTGTCACAATTCGGCTACCCCCCCCCACTCTAAAACTGTGACATCCTTTATAGAAGCTCCCCTATTGAAATTTTATCAATTTCTTCTTAGATCAATAGGGTAACCTTGCCGCTATATGTATATATTTCAGAAAGAACATTAGAGGTCTCCAATAATGCAATTATTTCACCATCGGATGTTGATGATACCATTTGCTCTTGGTTTGGTATAGGCCCAAAGGCATGACCTTCTGCTGTTATTTTATGTGCTACATGGGCAAGAAAAGTGTATTTTCGAAGTTCGAATATCCGGTGCGGACTCACATTAGCAAAAAAGCCGAATAAATCTGAATTATCCAAGTGTATAACCACATCCGTCAGCACAAACAATTCTTGTCGGAGGAATTATAGACCTGGTAACAGTTAAACGCCTGACAGGAAGAGACCTGGACCTGCTACGAAGAGGAGGCTTGGCAGGAGGAAGAGACCTCTTCGGTGAATCATTTCTTTCAGAAGAATAAGAAGGTCCACCACGCGAACTATAAGGAATAAGGATGCCATTAGGTAAACATTCAAATCGAGAACTCAACTCTACAATAAGAAAGGGAGGATTAATTTTTTTTAATATTGGCATTCGATGCACAAAAAATGCCGATCCTCAGAAGTATGCCACAATCAGTGTGCAGTTTTGAGCTGTAATAAAAATTAGTCTCCAGTTGCGGTAGTGTATAATACTTTTAATAATTTATTAGATAATTTAAAAGTGTTAATTCAACAGCGCAAGGTTAAAAAGCACAATGAATTTGCGGAAAGCCTACAAATATTTTTGAAATTATAGATAGATTTATCAATGAAGAATTTGGTTAATAGTGTAAGATAAGAATACTCTGGGGCTTGAATATAAATTACATACTATATTCTGTAGCCGTTATCTTACAAATAATAGGCACCACGCTTGAAATTCTGAGATATTTACATTTGGCCAGAGTCGGTTTCAAGGATAAGAATGTAATGACTGAATTCGTTAAAACTGATGTAACATTTTATATAACCTTCTAAGTTTGAGGGAAATCTTTGAAATATGTATTACCATTTTATATCAGGTAGACAAACCTAACCAATATTTTTTTCCATAGACAAGAGATTACTTGAAAATCAAAAAAAAAATAACTCATCTTTTCTTTCAAACGTTGTAGCCACGAGATCTCGCATACATTATTGTCGAAAACCGAATTGGCTGCTACACTGTGTGAATATCACTTTCAGTGCCTGTTTTCAGATTGTTTATATCTAGTAATAAAGATTACAAAATTTCTGCGCCAACAATTTTATAACTTAAAATCTTCAAAAAAGTAATTCTATTTTATGATCAAATCTGTTCGTGAATTTTACTGAAAATTATTGATAAAAGAGACAATTTTAATTCTAAATGATTTTCTAATATTGGGAAATAATTCCTTCTTAACATTTTGCTACTACGCTATAATTCGTAAACCCTTTTGCACTTATAAAGAGATGAAAAAATGAAATTATGGACAAAAACTTACAATATCTTAATTTACTAACTGTGATTGTGACTAACAATAGTCAATTAGCTGAAAATGAGATGTAAGGTGTTTTTCTGGCTCGCTGATTAGGAATCTGAAGTCAAAATTCCAAATTTCAAATAGCAAATCCAACATGGCGGCCGACAAATTAAAAAATTGGTCTCGTGGCTCTCAAATGATTTTTCAGGGGTTTTTTATTGTATGACTGATAACGAATTTGTAGTGAAATGTATGAAATGTTCAAAATCAAAATAGCGAAACCAATATGACTCAAATTTTTTAAAAATAATAATGAGCCAAGCAGTGTCAAAACTGAAAAATGTTTCTTTACTAATTCTCTTATAATGCAATAAAATTTTTTTTAGATTATTCTCACTCACTGGAATATACTTATAGCTAGTTATAGCACAGATACAAGATCTTGTTTAATAAATATGAAAATGATTTTAAAAAATCTTTCTGTAATTCAAAAAGCTTTCATTAAATAAAAAGTCCAAATCGAAAAAATAGTGTATGATAAAAATTGATTTGTCCACAGAAACTGTTTTCACGTCAATGTAGCGTAGGTGGGAAAATTTTTTTAACTGCTTTCGAAACAGGCTGGCTGGGTTATTGACGAAAGATTAAAGCCTCGAGAATCATAACACGTTGACATTTTATTGTAATTATCATTTACATGAAATAGGTTTATCCGAAATCGGACCACAAACATTATATTTAAGTTTTACATGTTTTTTTTTAAATTAATGTTGTCGAGAATTGGAATTTACATGCTGCACTCTATAATTCAACAAGATCGTGCAGCGGGCACCTACTGGAGTTCCATTGATTTCTTCTCGGGTTAATGGGGTAACCGTGCGGCTTTCCATATTTATTTTCGCCCGCTTTTTATCTCTGTTATCAATATATGTATATATTCCAGCAAGAACATTCGGAGTCTCCAATATTGCAAAGACCTCACCATTGGATGTTGATAAAACAATTTGTTCTTGGTTTGGTATAAGCCCAAACGTTTTCCATCCTGTTTTTAATGTAAGTCGCAAATAGGTAGGAAAAGTGAATCTTCGAAGTTGAAATACCCGGTGCGGACACGCAATAGAAAAAAGCCGAATAAATTCAAATTGGTCAAGTGTATATTCACATTTGTTAGAAGAAATAATCCTTGTAGGCGGAACAATGGGCGCAGCAACAAGACGGCGCCTGGCACGAAGAGACCTGGACCTGCCATGAATAGGGGGCTCGGCAGGAGAAAGAGGCAGATCAGGTGTTTCATTTCTTTCAGAAGAATAAGACGAGTTACCACGAGGAACACATGGAAGAGGGTCACCATTAGGTAAGCATTCGAAAGGTGAACTGAACTCTACAATAAGAAAGGGAGAATGAAATTTTTTTACCATTGGTGTTTTATGCATAAGAAACGCTGATCCTAGGAAGTACACCAAAATCAGTGTCGCTTTGAATTTCAACAAGAATTAGCCTCGCACTGGTGGTATTGTATAATATTTTTAATAATTTATTAGATAACTTGAAAGTGTGAAGTAAACCGCACAAGGGCATTAAAACGCATAATCAACTTGAGGAAAGCTTAACAATATTTTTTAGATTATAGATACATTATATTATTGTATTTACCAATAGAATTAAGGATGATTGCGAAGTTGAAGGCTAGAGTATAAACGACCCTCATTTTTCCCAAGTAGAGGAACAACTGATTAATCTATTAATAAAGAATTTAGTTAACAGTGTACCAAAAGAATAGTCTACTGACTAATTATAGAATACATAGTATATCATATAGCCTTTATCTCATACATTACAGGCGTCACGCTTATACTTCTGAGATATTTACATTTAATTAGAGTCAGTTTCAAGGATAATAATTTAATGACTGAATAATTCATTAAAAATATATAAAAATTTATATAATCTCCCAAGTTTTATTGAAATATTTGAAATATGTACTCCATTTTATATAAGGTAGACAATCTTAACGAATACTTTTTGTCATAGACAAGAGTTTGTTTTGAAATTGAAATAAAACGATTATTTTCTTAAAACGTTGTAGACACGAGATCACGAATACATTTATGTCGAAA
>CAKNWT010298018.1:0-14781 GCA_932066315.1 Andricus coriarius | reverse complement strand
TCGTTTTCTCAGAAAAAAGAAACAATTTGTAACGGTGCCAAGCTTGATTTTAAAAAAAGTCATAGAAATCACCCTAATATATATATATACATATAATTTCTGTTTGCTTCTTTCTTTAAAATGTCTTGAGGATACGAAAATGGACACATTATTATTTATTTAGAAAAATTCCAGAAGCGGACTGGAATTCACCAACCGAGCTGATAAAAGTTTTGCAGGTCGACCCTAAAAGCCTTTCTACCTAATTTTTACATTCTCATTCATGAGAGTGTAATGTAATCGTCCAAATTTTCGATCTCTGCTTTTTAAAGGATCTTTAAGTTTCGGCACTCACAGAGCCCGAAAATCATAAAATTTTTTCGGTGTCTGTCTGTCTGTCCTTTGATACAGCCTCTGATAAAATTTTTAAGTTTCCTAAAATGAAGGTCAAGTTCGTCAACCAGATATTTCCAACAAAAATTAAAAATTTTAGATCATTTTCAAAATTTGAAAAAATTGTTTTTGAAGTTTCAGACATTTTTGTCAAATCGCAAAGTTACATGATTTTCAACATTTTGAAAATTTCGTAAAAATAGAAAAAAAAAATTCTGATAGATTAAAAAATTTCAATCCAAATTTTTACAAGATATGAAATATGTTTCGAAACTATGCTCATAAAATTTGATTCAATGAGAATTTAATCGTCAAGGCCGTAGGTGCTTTGAGAACCCTCTTCAAAGTCAAATTGAAAAAAACATGTTTAATTTCACTTTATGATTGTAGTTTATGAGGGGTTTGAATCACAGTTTTTGATTTGCGCGCTTAAACTGGGCGCATTTTCAGGGCAGCTGAGAATAAAAATTAGTGCAAAGTAAGGAGAAAATATTAAAGTCATCATGAACAATAAAAACGGTACATTATTTTGCGATATCTGAATGAGTAGTACCAGATCGAGGTACCGAAATAAATATATTAGATATAATAGTGTTGAACATAATGTAGAAAAGTTCACATTTTTGACAAAATCGCAAAGAGAATTCACAATCATCAAATTACAGTTGTTAACGCTTTGACCTTTAATTTTAAAAGGTCTGTGCACAAATGTGTGGAATATATAAAGACCGAGCGCGTAACGCGAGGTATATAAATTATCGAGCGCGAAGCGCGAGAACCAATAGTCGCGCGCCCTAGGCGCTCTCAAATTTGCGAGCCGCGCGCGCGGCCCGCTATGAGAATCTGCCCGCGCAGCTGGCATATTTTTTTTAAAGAGTTTAAAAGATTGAACATTTACAGGATTTTTATGGGATGATTTTACGTGATTTTTTAAGGAATTCAATAGATATATAAAAACTTTACATTTTATAATAGATGTATATGTATATTGCAAAGAATTTCACAGAAAATAAAGGATTGCGTATAATTCCAAAGATTTGAAGATAATTTCAAATATTTCGGTCAATATTTAAGGGAGTTCAGAATAAAGTATTTTAATAAAATCCCAGCACCTCAAAGTATTTCATGTGACTTCAAATGTTTCAAGAAGTTTCAAGGAATATCGTTAGATTTCACGTAATTTCACGAAACTTCAAGGGATGTTATAATGATTTAATGAATTTCAAAGAATCCATTCACAAGAATTGAGGAATTTGACAGTATTCCTAAGATTTTAAAGTTTTTCCAAAATATTTAAAGAGTTGGAAGGGATTTTAAAGGACTTTAAATATTTTAAGGTATTTTCAAAGATTCCAACAAATTTTAATGAGATTAAACAAATTTAGAGGTATATCCAAGGACTTTATAGATTTTAAGGAATTCCAAAAGATGTTATGTGGTTTGAAAGAATTTTCTAGAATTTCGGAAGATTTGAAAGGATTTTTAGGACCTATAAGGTTTTAGGATATTTCAAGAGATATCAAGGGATTATTAAATGATTTCCGAGGATTTCAATTATTTTAAGGAATTTTAAAAGCTTTTAAGGGATTTGAATATATTTTTCAGGATTTCAGGAAGTATCATCAGATTTCAAGGAATTTCGGGGGTTTTCATGACTTTTTTGGATTTTAACGGATTCTAAAGATTTTGTTTGATTTGATAATATTTTAAGAGGTATCAAGAGGAATTTCATAAAATTCAAGGAGTTTTAATAGGATTTCCAAGATTTAAAGGGCTTACATTTTTTTGTACCTGTAAGGATTACATTTTTTTAGTTGATATTAGAAAACCCATAAATTGTTAAAGACGATTGTATCCGCACAAAACTGATCAAATTCTTGTTTTTCCATAGTGAAATTAAAAATTTGAGACCTTTCAAATTAATAAAATTCAAATTTAATGCACGTAAAAATTTAATAATTCTAAAAAAGGATTAAGAGCTGTACATTTGAAATAATTTTTATCTGGTTAACAAAATTGTCATAAAAAACGAAACATTAAAAAATGAGTAACGTTACTGTTTGAACATTTAAAAATTAAGAAACTTATAAGCAAATACTTGCGAATTTAATCTTTTGAAGCTAGACAACTTTAGTTTCAAGATCTCAACAATTTAACCATAATAGAATCGCGCATTTAAAACTATAATTTTAAATTGGGATCATATAAATTTTAAAGATGATACAAATTATTAATGGGTATAATATCATGTAGTATGAAATAAAATTTAAAGTGAGTGGATATATTTTATCATTAAAAAATAAGATGTCTGTGCAAAGAAAAAATTTACTGTGATTTTCACCGGTGAAAATTGACGAATTTTAAATAATTAAAACTTCAACCTTTAGTTATTCAAAAAACATTAAAAATTATATTATGATTTCTTATTAAAAGTTTTAAAATAATGAATGCAAGATTAATTGAACTGTTAAAAATTAAAAACTTCTAAATTTCGTTTGAAATTAGAGTATTCTTGATTTAAGATTGCGTAACTAAGTGGTTGAAAAATAATAACTTTCAAATCAGCATCACGCCCTTTTTAAAGTCATCATTTTACTCTTAAGTGAGAAAGTAATAACTTGAACGTCAATTAAACTCTCAAATTCCCAGGCGGAAAAATTATACACAGTGTGAAGAATTATATATAATTTTCATTTGTTATATACAATTTTTATATAAAACAAATGAAAATTATATATAATATTCCACAGTATGTATAAGCTATATATAATTTTTCCGCCTGGTTGGACAGGATAAAACAATCCGAGAGCCAAAAAATACGCAAAAGCGAGCGGAAACATAAGAGCTTCAATGTAGAAAAAGTGAATAATTGAATTTGACAATTATTATATATTATATTTTGAAATCTTTCAAATTATAATATTTTGTTTAATTTTTCTTGATTTCACAGTGAAAAAGAGAAAAGTAAAGGAGAGTCAGTAAATTCTGGGAGGCGGGATCGCTGGTTTCGCCACTCTGTAGATTCGCACCTGAAATGTATTCATGATAAAAATGATAATTTCATATAGAATCAATTGCCATTTAAAAAATTAATTTATTGTCACTTTCACTAATCAAAATATAGTTTTTTCCTACATGTATTCCGGAATCCTTAAATGTGTAATGGCTTTAAAGTGGTCAATGATTTAACTTTTTAAAATTACACTTGATGTTACTTTCTTTTTTCCCCACTGATCTTAAATCAATATTTAAAAAAATGTTCACTTATTTTTAGTTGTAAAATCTGGTCAACACCGTAACATAAAATAATAATTAAAGTTTTTTATTTGGTATTCTGAAATTATAAACACTTAAAATAAAAACCTCAAATTTTGTAATGCTTCAGGCACGAAGGAATAGTAAGGAGTGGTATCCCTGTAAGAGGGGAGTGGGACGAACAACGTCCAAGAATTCCTTAATGCTTGCCACGGCTGAAAACTTCGTGTCGACATCACGCACAGGCGCACTGGCGGTTGCCATGTCAACGATGTCAACACGCGTCGAAAGTTTTGAACTTGTATTTTGAAAATTTCTTCACTGAAATTAACTTTATTCCTTACTTACGTAATCCATAAATCATTATAATAATTTTATTGTAGTACTTACACTTTCTAGATCCTTTTCATATTTTAGATGCCATTTTCCTTCTCGTTTTTAATTCAGGAACGTGATATACACCCAACAAAATAAAAACACAAACGAACATAACCTACGTATGCATCGAGATCTCAAAATATAACACAGGGGAGTGGGTAAAACACGTGACTGCGAAAACAGCTCTGCGCATGTGCGCAGCACGGACACGAAATTTTCAGCCGTGGCAAACATTAACGAATTCTTGGACGTCGCTCGTCCCACCTCTGCTCACCAAACACATAGGGTGATACCACTCCTTACTATTCCTTCGTGGCTTCAGGTTTGTCATTGTTCAGTTCGAATGGCTTTCAATATAGAAAAAAAGAAAATTGTAGGTGATTCTCATTTTTTGAAGATGGCCTAATTTATGTGGCTTTGAGTTCTAATTTTCTTAATTTTGAAGGCTACTGACTTAAAATTGAACAATTTTAGATTATTTATTTTTAAAACGTATCTATTATTTTTTCTGTATTATTAGAGTATTATAGATTTTTATTTTACTTAAAAGGGGGTTTTGTGAGCACGGTCTTCAAGTTGACACTTTTGGCTCTCATACCCTTTTCCATTGCCTTTTTCTTTGAGTGACGAACTTGAACACTTATTCCCTTTTAAAGTTCAAAACTTGTGCTCTTATGCACTTTTGAAAATACAAATTTTGGCAGTTATGCCCTATTGGAATTTCAAACATTGGCGCTTATGCTCTTTTGGAGTGCCAAACTTTGGCTCTTATGTTCTTTTTCTTTGCCAAATTTGGGCACCTGTGTTCTTTTGGAACTTCAAAATTTGGTGCTTACGATTTTTTGAAATTCCAAACTTTTTGTGCTTATGTTATTTTTGAATTCCAAACTTTGACACTTATATCCTTTTCAACTTCCAAGCTTTGAAGGAACATGTTCTCTTGGACTTCCAGACATTGACACTCGTGCTCACTTGTAACACTAAGTGCCCACATTTTGGCGCTTATGGTCTTTTGAAATTACTAAACTTTGGCGCTTATACCCCTTTGGAGTGTTAGGCTTCGAAACGTATGTCCTTTTGAAGTAACAAATCTTGGCGCTTATACCCTTTTGGATATCTAAATGTTGGAAGTTACCCTTTTGAAATTTCAAACTTTGGTGCCTATGCACTTCTGGAGTGCCAGTATTTTGGTTTTGTCAGAAAAAAATAACAACGGAGGGTTGTCAGATTGAGTGCGGGTCTGCACGCCAAACCGCAAACCCCACCTGGCTCACATCAATTTTACGCACCCCTACTAAATACACAGATTCGTTGGATATTCAAAAATAGACGAGTAAACATTTTTCAGAAAGCTACCTACTTGAAGCTGTAAAATTTAACGTTCAGGATCTAATCTGCGGACAGTAAGCTTTATTGGTGTACCTATAACGGGTCAGTACTTTCGTATAGCCTCCAACTAGTGTCGTTGGGTTTGCTGAAACTTTCAACGTTTCCTGCCCCGACCGGAATTCTCATGGAATTTTAATCCCGCGCTTGGAAACTTGGCGAGATTTATAAAGCGGTTGAATATACTCTTCCGCACTTTACAGGAAATGTCGTCGGAGATCACATAGACCTTGACGAAGAGCGACGGGGTTTATGAACATTTAAAATCAGCTGAAAAGCGCTAATCTGAGTCTTCGGCCCGGGGATTTGTATTTAATATAAAATTTCATGCCTTACACAGAGGATATATTTCATTTTTCAGTGCGATGTAATTGAAAACTTTTGCTACCACTGGAAAGAGTTTAATAACGCACCCAGAGGAATACTGTGCACAGTGGAAACATAAAGCAGACTTTAAAATGTGAAAACATTATGGTTTGAATTTAAGTAATAATAATCAGAAACAAAATCGAGTTCCCTTTGAATTTGTGTTTAAATTTTCTGTAGAATGGTTGAAGCCACAGAGAAGGATTATCTAACACTTCGAACTTCCATGTTTTGATATTTAATGCTTGCTAGATTTATAGTCTTTAAAATATGAATATCGAATAAGCTTCTTCCTCAATTAAAAAATGTCCATCATTGATTATGCTTCCTACTGTGTTTATGTTCCAATAATATAAGTTCTTCCTGTGTAGAAAATTGTCGGGGAACAACAACCAAATTTTGCGCGCGTTATCTGATTAAAATATCATCTATAGTTTTACTTTGGCAGCAACCAAGTATTACACGCACTCCAAAGACCACCTTTTTAGCACGACACGCGAATGCAAATAGCAAGCAATGCTAAGAAGTGTAATTTCGTAGACCCAGTAGAACGAAAGATCTGCGCAGCGCCCCGACTAACGTGGACGCGCGAAGGACTATTATTTCGAAACTAACAAATTATTTCTTTAATTTGAATGCAAGTATTTTGAGACGCAATTATCGTTTGATTTAAACAAATCGAACAGTTAAAATTTTGCAAATAGTCTATAGATTAATATTAATTATTCACACATAATTTGAGCAATTATGAAAAAAAATAATTCATGTTGTTCTAAGGAAGAAAATTTGTGATTATAGTGAGGAATTCTTTAATGTTAATTAACGATATATAATTTTGCAATTTTACATAAAATAAGATAAGCTTTCGATTATAGTTAGGTATATTTTTACAATTTTGAGTATTAAAAGTTTCATTGTTGATACTTTTAAACACCTTGTCTATTTTTGAAATTAGCAAAAAAAATTTCTTTTTGACACTTAGAAAAATGGCGATGACAGGCTGACAAGCACCAACTCATGGCCCGATAAGACTGACTGGATGATGTGAAAATAAATATATTTTTCGGAATGTGCAGTTTTCTTTCTCGGACACTTGGAAAAATATGAAGTCGGGAAAGGCTAATTGGCACCCGATAAGGGCCCGAAAAGACTGGATTGACTAAACGGTCTTGACAAAATTCCGTATCTCGGGAGTATGTTTTTACTTTTTGTTTAAACTGAAAATTGCACTTTTTATTGTGACCCGCAACCGAGCCTGTTAAAATTTTAGGTTCTCGTCACTTTCAGATTGTAAAGTTTCACATCATACTTTTTTGGATTCAATTCAGAAATGCTTCATCTCGGAAGTGAACTTTAGTTTTATCTTCAAACGGTGATTTCGATTTAACAGAATGTTATTTCGCGCTCCTGAAAAATTCCAATTTTGTTGGTTATCTAGTTCTGTACTGCAACCCTTCAATTGTGCACCCGGTTATTCTGTGACACAAATAATGAGTTCCTGTTCGTATCATTCACAAGCCACAAAGTGAACTGGCAGTTCAATTTACCCGCATGATACTCGGTTACTTACTTTTCAAGATGATCTCAAATGCCAAACAGCCTTATTGATGGAAGCTTCTCAAATTCTCAATAGAACATTCTCCACATAAACCTCCAATACCCTTCATTCTATGCTATGGATACATTTTCAGGACATACAATAATGGAATTAATTACGTTCAGAAAGGATTGCTTTGTGCCTTACCACATACTTCAAACGACAACCTGCACCATAAAGGACACGTTTGTGTATCGCTGCAAGATGCTTTGCCAAGAGAAGACGTGCTCCAGGTTTGTGTGCTTACATTCTAGTCGCTAGAGACCCGTTGAAACTGACACATGGAATTAAATTGAATAGCCACCTGAGGTTTGTACACAAGGTCTAAGTACTTCCTTCATTTCTTCCTCTATTGAATTATACATAAACAAACAGTTAACGCTCTGTTGGTACTTGTGATTAGTAACTATACGAATAGTGGTCAAATACTTTGCTTCATTGAAATGGACATTCAATGGGAAAATGGTAGCTTTCTATGTTGGTTATAATAGAATGACATTTTAGCTTTATGAACTTTATTGAAAGCAATTGCCCGAAGCGGTTTCAGAATAAATACGCTCATTATTTAGGTTTAGTTCAATTCCTGTGTATATTCGCCTTTTGCGTTGTTCAACTTCCATCTCCAAAGTGTAGGATTTAATTACAATAATGCAAACACCTCATTTTTTATTTCCTTTAATGCAGAAAAACACAATTATTTATATACGAATTTTCGACATAGTATAAAATAAACAAGAAATCGTTTTTATTTACTGGCCCGGAATTTTCGCTATAAATGCATATTATTCAATAAACATTATGAAGTAATTATTTTGCATTTTTTTTAAATTATACCATGTGTACGGAATTTTTCGTTATTTCCTAAAATGACCCAGTTGGGATCATTTCGAATTAGATGGTACCACGGTATATAAATATATACAATACAATAATATAAATAATATAATATAATATAAGTTTGAGTGAAAAATAATACTGAAACTACTGGAAATTTAGTTGGGATGCAATCGAATTGGGACCAATATCAATATAAAAACGTTTCTGACTCGAGGACACCCCAACCCCTTTCCAATGATTTTTATTATTAATAGGGAGTTGGGTAGCATGGTTAAGAGGGTAATGCGATAAGGAAGGGGGCGAAAGGGTAATTTAATTTTAGCGTGGAAAAATACGTAACATCAGTGTTTATCAAAAAACATAGAAAAAAATATAAATTTTTTATAGTAAAAATTTCATTGTTTCATAAATTGACTAAATCACCATTATAGCATATTTTATTTACTAGGAATAGTTAACAAATATGAATAATTTTTAAAAACACATTTTTTCTCAAATTTCAAACGCTTGCAAAAGTTTATATTACTTAATTACGCTCTGCTATTAAATTTATATTTTTGAATGTTTCATATTTCAGGATTAGGTTCTACAATACTGAAGAGAGTGAAGAGTGATCGCACAAAGATTATTTTAAGAAGACAAAAATCTTGCTTCAAATTTTATCCAAAAGCAGAATGCATTACATGCTATACAAGTATACATATTTCAATGTAATTAATCATAAACTGTTTTTATTATTAAAATGTTCAAATATATATGAACCTCTTACTTTTGAAGAAGGAAAATTAGTATTGAAAATTATAAAATTTATTAATTTGTTGCATTGAAAGGAACACATTCTGTAAAAAAATATGATTTTAGAAATAATACTTACTAACGAATAAAAATGAATACAAACTAATATTATCAACACGATATTATAAAATATATCGAATGTAAGATGCAATTTAAGGTAAACAGCACGTAAGGCAATCATAAAATTACTTCCTTTTATTTCCTCCTCTCTTCAGTGCACGCAACAACTCAACTACCTGTCTCAAAGGAGAAGTAACTCAACCGCAGAATATGAACGTAAAGAAGTTCTCTATTCTTATTCGCTTACTTTAAGGTTCACGTCAAAAAGCTCTTCGTCGAATCGAACATTTCTAGCTCTCTAGTGGCCATGAATGCACATCCTTGCTATCTATCCATGTGCACTTCCTTGATATAAATCTACCACATTTTTTGTTTATTTCTTCGAAAGGCTAAAAAAGGGGCTGTATTGCCAACCCCTTAAAGGTCCAGCGAACTATAGAAACTTATCCTAGAATATTTCAAGAAGCAATCCTACTGGGTTAAATAGTAGGAAGGGGCAGCAATTTTAGAATAGGAATAGACACTTGTACAGAAAGAGGCAAAGAAGACAAAAAAAGGCAGAAATCGTTTTCAAAACGGCGAATCATATTGTATTTTATTGGGTTTTTAAATTTTTATTTTGGCTTTGACTACTGAATTTTATCCTGTTGAACTCAATTTTGACCTATACAATGTATTGATTCAATTTTGCTTACATTTTACACACTTTTTCCCACTTTTTTTCTATTGATTTTTCAAATTTATTTCAATTTCAGACTTCAGCTCGACAAAAACAGTCTCCTTTAAATGTCTGCATTTGGACCTCAGATTGAACTGAAAACAATTTACGACCTTTATAAGCTGTAGGGCAGATTCTCTACAAAAGTTGTATCAACTGGCATCCCTTTTCATCACTTTGTATCCTATTTCCAATTTTAATATGAAAAAGAAGTTGTGCTGTGGCAATTAAGTTATTCCTTATGACAGTTCAACATATATGTACCTGGAAACGTACAAAGAAATTTATTAAGATCACTGGAAGAGCCGAAAGCTGAATTTGTTATCTTTTTTCATCAGGATGGCAGCATAGGTGGAACAGCAAAATCAGAAATAGCTGTCGATGGAATTATTAAAGCAGCAGCGGAATATTAATACAATATGGCAAAAGTGCAATGAAGTTCAGTGAGAGCTGGTCTTCACTTCAGACCTCAAAAAAATGTTCACACTTAAGGTATTACTCGCGAAATATGATTTACTGTACGAAATATCTTAAACTGTCACAATCTATTGAGCATATTATAATGTAACGACTCTGAAACTTGTCAATAGACGTTGAGTCTGTAACCCGTGCACAAAATATAAACGTAGACCAGTTTTCCATACTTCTGACGTGACCCTGGTCAGGTAAACTGGCAAGGGTCATACATGGCGTGTAACGCCTTTTCAGGTCTTTTCCCCACTCAGGGAAAAGTTGTCAGGGCCTGTCCAGTTTTATTGAGCAATGCCCTACTTTTTAAAATTATAATAATAATAAACAAAACCTTCCCTTATGAATGAATTTTTTTTTATTTAGTAGCTACTGAAAATACACATTAGATTATAATTGTTTAGCCTATGATGCTACAAACAAACTCCCTTTCAAGACCAACAATATTTTAGCAATTCGTTTAAATAGTAACACTTTAAATTATGCAAATACCTTATAATTTTACTATATTTAATTTCATTACAAAAAGAAAATTTGCTTTATATCAAATTTAAACTGTTTCAAAAATTATTCATAAGTTTGAAATTCACAAGTTTGATATCACTTCCAAATATTTAAATTAATTTACGTGCTGTGAGATTATCAGGATCAGCTGTCACATCACTTTCACTGGACGAATTTCGATAAGTTCTTGTCTTGCACGATGTTTCTTAACACTTATTCGACCTAAGTATAGTGTGTGTTATGTTTCAGCCATCATCGTACACAATATTCATAAAAACTATTGACTAAAAATATTGATGATATCATCGATACACATAACATCTGCATCAACCATTCAAACTAGGTTAGGTTGATCGAACCGTTCGTCGACGGGCGCGACATGACAGATGCGTGGCGTAACAGAGTATCTCTGATGAATTCCCGACTTGTGGCAAGTCTCCGCAAAACTCCACAAACAAATTTTTTACATATTAATCATATGTGGGAGTCATTTTATTATTTTTAATTCGGAACAACATCAGTATGTTAATAGTTACTGACAGATATTTATATTTTAATGCCCCATTTATACCCCATCATAGTTTAATTATTTTTACTGAAAATAGAAAAACTGGTGTTGGCCTTGTCAGCGAAACTTTTTAAATGGGACTAAATAGGGCAATATCTACACGGGAAAGGTAAATATTGTCCATTCAAAACAATATCTTTTACATGTGTCCCTACAGAAAAAGAGGGTAATTGTCACACTTTCGTTTCATAAAATCGGATTGTATCACTTAGGTTAGAAACTAAGTAAAAAATAATATAATACAAACATTATATAAAAATTTCAATTATTGCTTAAGTAAATATAGTAAAGAAGCACTAAAAGCGATATACTTCTGCTTGTTTGAAGACCAAAAATTTTGTCCGTGTGATCTAAGTTACCAGAAAAAATAGCTTGGTGCAAGTGAATTTACATATACTTCTACAGCAATGTTTTATCTTGTATCTAAATTTTTGTCTGTATAGTGGGAAATCTATTCAAAAATTTCTTAAATAGGGGAGACGGGTCCTAGGCGTCACAAAAAGTACTCAAACCTATCTAGCTTCAATAAATTAAATAAATCTGGTACTTTTTTTCAAATACTCATATATTTTATCCTTTGGCTTTAAATGGTTTTACAAGAAACAAATTAATTTTGCGTTCATCTTAAAAAAAATATCAATCCAAAAAAAAGTAGAGTGTGACAACTGACCCCGTACATGGGGTTAGTTGTCTCAGCTATTGGTACATGTTGCCACACTGAAATATACTGAAAATAACTCAGGAAAACTCGTGAAAACTCGTTAGCCCAAACGAGATCTTACGAGTAAAATAAGTTAACGCAGGAATACAGATATAAATATAGCCAGGTATAAAGTACACGAGTTCTTAATAGTGATAGCGACAAATGCTCATAATAACTCGTAAAGATCTTACCAGTTTTCCTTACGAGTAAAGTCAAAAAATTTTTAGCAGGGCACTTATTTCAGGGATAGTTGCCACAGTGACAACAAGCCCCAAAGCAACTGTCACAACTAGTACCTGAGTGAAGAAAATAAATTAATCTATACGACATGGACAATTTTTTTTGTATGCAAAATGCAAGGGTTATTATAGCAAAACAACTTAATTTACTTATCAGAAAACTTAATAATACCGCCAAACTGTGTCTATTGCACTAAATATTTACAAACAAAACGATATCCTAATTTTACGCAGCGACGCATATTTTATAGTTTGGTCTGTCAAATCTGTTGGGAGAAGTTGGTCGCCATGAAATTTTCTTCTGTGTGCAGCACTGGCACACGTTCAAAAACTGTATAAGTACTTTTTTTAAATTATTAATAATTTCTGAGATATTCGTGATGTGACAACTAGTACTTGTGACAACGAGGACACACTTCCCCTACATTTTTTATTAATTTCAAAGACGATCAGGCAAAATAATTGAAAAAATAAATGAATTCGATCATATAAATACATAAATTTATTTGTACTGAAAAATAAAAATAATTTTAATATCAACTTTCTTCACACATTTATAAATTCACTTGCTCTAAGCTATTTTTTGTGGTAACTTCAATCTCATAAACAAATGTGTTGGTCTCCTATTAAGAAGAAGTGTGTCACTTTTAGTGTTTTTGATCATATCTATTTAGAGAAGTGCTTAAAAAAAGATTTTTATATATTAATTCAAAATTCATTAAATTTTATATATTTTTACTTCGCTTGTTCACCTCAACGATTTTTTCATGTAAACAAATCTAATATTTTTTACCTTTTCTTGCCAGAAATTATACACTTCTCTATTCTGTTTAATTATTCTTTATCATGTTTTTCGTTTCAAGAATTCTATTCCTTTTTATCTCGTTTTATTACTTATAATTCTGTATCTGTTAAATGAATAAATTAGATATATTATATATATAAATTATATTTACATCATCATTTAAGGGGGGAGTATAGTTAATTCTTGCAAAAAAGGCACATTTTCAAGAATTTTTTCAAGCGATATAGGTCATGTTGGTTTATTTCTTTAATCAGTACATAAAAGTGAAAAATCTGAACCATATTCTCACTAATTTTCACTGCAAAATATTAATAAATAGGCCATTGGCAGCAAATCTCCGAAGGCGCCTCGAAAAAAAGTTACTTTGCGGTGACGGTTCTAACTAACCACTGGATCATCCGAAATTAAAAAATCAAAGTGCGTTGGTCAGGCGAAATGTTTCTCGAGGCAACATGGCTCTCCTTTTTTAATAATTTTTTTCTATTTTTTTTTTTAACACTTTTAAGTCAAAACGCGTTTTTTTCTACGAATATCAACGCATTTGCTATGGTAAAATTAATAATAATAATGATAATATTTTTGAAAAATCGACCATGTTACCTCATGAATTATGTATAGAAATAGTATACCCAATTTCAAAAGGATCCATGCAGTAGATTTTGAGCTACAACCGTCACCGACTTTGAAAACGTGGTTTCGAGAAAAACGCGTTTAAAGTTTTAAACATCAAAAAATCCAAACATGTATCATTTTATATTTACAAAGAATCATAGATGCCAGGTCCGTACATACTGAATGTGTAACGGTTTTCTTATACCTGTGTAATGATTCACCGACAAATTAAGCAATTTAGGGATTACAAATTAGCGCAGAAGCTGCTAGGTAACAACGCTGCGTGTACAAAACCGAAGGGGAGCAGCTATCCTTCAAAACTCCATATCTCCGTTAGTTTTGCTCCGATTTGCTTAAAATTTGGATATGTCATTCTTGAGATGTTTTAAATTTATATAAAAAAAATAGCTTCTTTTTTTGACCGAATTAACTATACTCCTCCCTTATTTCATATAATTATATGGTAAAACTGTATAAAAGGTCGATTACCTTCGATTTGGTTAAAATCAACATATTTTATGTGTTTTTGGGGATCATTTTGAATTCGAAGGCACCCCGAACCCTTTTCCAACTTTTCCACAAGCCTTATCAAACTCTGCCCCACTCCTTAAATAGAAAACTGTTGGAAAGGGGTCCGGGGTGCCAACAAGTTGCAAATGCCCCCCCCCCCCAGTTGGGATCATTTCGAACTCGAAGGTATCTTTAAATATAACATAAGTTTGAGTAAAAAATAACTGAAACTACTGGAAATTTAGTTGGGATGCATTCGACTTGGGACCAATATCGATTCAAAAACGTTTCTGACTAGAGAACACCCCGACCCCTTTCCAATGATTATTAATCTGGGGTGGGGTAGCATGGTTAAGAGGGTAATACGAGGAGGAAGGGGGCTTCAGCATAAAAAAATACTTAAAACATGTGAGTTTTAAGAAAATCGAAGATGATCGACCTTTTATGCAGTTTCACAAATTTTATTAATTATAATACTTAAAAGTTTGTCATAAGGACAACCGCGGGATTTCAGCGGGAGAGGGTCTGCGTTTATTTTCAAGGATTTTAGAATTCCAGTTTTTAGAAAATTTTAAATTTTTTTAAATTTCACGGAATTCAATAATATT
>CAKNWT010298011.1:0-12276 GCA_932066315.1 Andricus coriarius | reverse complement strand
CCTAACTCCCGGTTTGATTTTTCAATCTGCACCATCCTAGCTTCGAACTGTGCTATCTTTTTATTATGCTCATCCTGGTTTTCCAATTTTTGTTCTAAGGTCTGCATCCTTCTTCCCAAATTTTCCCTAACTTCTTCCCATTTTCGCAGCTCTTTTCCAAGTTCGGCCATTTCTTTCCTAATCTGTTGTTTTATTTCCTCTCCTCTTTCTTCCTGCCTTTTTTCGTTCATCTGTATCACCTCTATCATCATTTCCCGCAATTCTTCTAACTTTAACTTTACAATTTCTATTGGACCTCTATGTTCAACTTTGTCTTTGTCTTCTCCCTTGTGGTGTTCTGATCATTTTCGGCGTTTTTAGTGTGGACCCTACTTCAATCTTGTCTTCACTACTTCCTCTTTCCGCCCTTATCCCTCTTCCTATTTATGAACGTTTCGATTGATCCAAAACTATCCGCCCTCAATCTCTCCCTCTCTATCGTTTTTCTATATGGGCCCCTCTTTTTTGCCTCACTTTTCGGCTTGCAGAATACTTCCTCGTCTGAACCCATCAAAACGATTCGAAGCAACCTCTGTCCGTATCGCCTTACGTAACTTGCGTAGCTTCTGTTTCCACGACATACCTCACCCTGCTAATCGTACCTCTTCCATGCTTGTCTCTCCCTTCTCTCCCTTCGATTTTCAAGAGTCGAAGCGTCACCGTTTGATGTAAAAATTATTAAAAACTGTTCTACCTACTTTTATAGTACCAGTGTACATTCCACCACATGATAGGGGTAGTTTTCGAGTTTTCAGGGGTTGAAATGGTGCTAAGTAAGAATAATCCACGAAGTTATTATACATTGGCACTAGCGTGACCATATCTTTAAATAAAAATTAACAAATATTTTATCCTCTTCCTTGGTCATGAAGTACTTTCTACCCCCTAATAGGGGTAGTTTTTCGGTTTGTGTGGTTTGAAATGGTGCGAAGTAAGTAGAGTTAACGTAGTTATTACAAATTGACCCTAATTAATTTTATATATGGGGAAAAATAAAATTCAAAAATATTTTATACACATTCTTGTTTATGACGTATTTTACACCCCCTTATAGGGGTAATTTTTCGATTTTCAAGAGTCGAAGCGTCACTGTTTGATGAAAGACTATTGAAAACTATTCTACCTACCTTTATAGTACCAGTGTACATTCCGCCCCCTGATAGGGGTAGTTTTCGAGTTTTTAGGGGTTGAAATGGTGCTAAGTAAGAATAATCAACGAAGTTATTATACATTAGCACCAGCGTGACCATATCTTTTAAAAAAAATTTTTTTAATATATTATCCTCGTCCTTGGTCATGAAGTACTTTCTACCCCCTAATAGGGGTAGTTTTTCGGTTGTTATGGGTTGAAATGGTGCGAAGTAAGTAGAATTAACGTAGTTATTACAAATTGACCCTAATTAATTTTATATATGGGGAAAAATAAAATTCAAAAATATTTTATACACATTCTTGTTTATGACGTATTTTACACCCCCTTATAGGGGTAATTTTTCGATTTTCAAGAGTCGAAGCGTCACTTTTTGATGAAAGACTATTGAAAACTATTCTACCTACCTTTATAGTACCGGTGTACATTCCACCCCCTGATAGGGGTTAATATACCAACGCGATCGTACCTACATAAGAAACATAGTTAAAAGCTATTCCAATCCCGTTCTTATGCATGAAGTACTTTTCACTCCCAATTAGGGGTAGTTTTTCAATTTTCCAGTGTTAAAAGGGGTTGAAAGGGTAAACTAATGACAAACCCGGTTACAGCATGCATTGACGATTATTTTGAGCTTTGTTGCGTCAATTTATCTCCTTTCCTTCAAAAACTAGGTTGAGCGCAAAAAATGGGGCGGATGTTGGGGTCCCTCTTTAAATCCTCTGAACAAATGAAATAATTTCATTTTTCTCTCTCTCTCTCTCTCTCTTTCCCCTTTAATATGCAGAGTTACATCCTTCTATCTACATTAACCCATTAGCGCCTGAATTAATTTAGGGTTTCAGAATTGCATTTTTTTTATATGACTAACACTTTAGGTCTTGCATGAGTACGAAATGACCGCAGTGTCGAAAACGGTCGTCGGGAATCCCCCTGAGCTTGCTTGATAAGATTTAGGTTAGTTCGTGCGGTTGCGAGATACAGGTGACAATTTACGCCCAAATTTCAAACAACGTCAAAGTGATGCCATGGCATCGCTAGGCGCTAATGGGTCAAATAAAGGTGCCTTTAATTACAACTTGGTTCCTAATTCTTTATCCTTTCATTTAAAAATAAGAATGCCAGAGGAGCAATGAAACAACCGACTTCCGATACTAATCAACTATTTATTTACCGTTCGTAACACTCGTCAAGTGCAATACGTACCGTTTCAGTTGAAAAAATTATTTTTCAAAATCAAAAGGAAACGAATTTTCAACAAAAAAATTGTTAATTCTCAACGCGTAATGTTACAGTAAATACTCTAGCTGAATAATATTTTAATTTTTTTAAATGAAAAACAGTCAAATTGAAAAACAAAAGACGAATTTTCAAGCAAAATGGTTCATCAATCCTCAGCAACAGCAGATTCATTTTCAACCAAGCAGTTTAATTTAAAACCATTAGATTCAACAACAACAAAATTTATATGTTTACGATTGCAGAATTTTCAATTGTAAATCCTGAAAAAGGAATTGCTCAAAAAAGACTGCGAATTGCAAATCTTTCAAGTGTAAATCTTTAAAATTGAATAATTTGCATTTCCATACTTTTTACAATTTCCAATTCTTGGAGCAGCATCTTTCTTTAGCATTTTTTGTCCAAAACTCTCAACTGAGATTGAACGGATTAACCGATTTTTTCCTATCTTTTTTTAATCTTCTCATAATTATTTAATGAACCTAATGCAACCTATTAAAATCCAATTCCTTAAAATTTTAATAATTTTTAATTTCTCTCAAACGGCTCTAATCTTCTAACAATAGGAAGGGTGAGTGAGGCATGCAACCACCAGCATGACAGGCAGTCAAGTATACGCGCTGGGTGCCAGTATTTTCGAAAAATTATACGCTCGTTCTCCCGCTGTGCCTTTCTTAAAACGGAGAGCGCCTGTTTTCGGTTCATCATGGGTACACTCCCGATAGTGGGTTACCCGTTTTCAGGCGAAGAAAATGCAGCATATTTTCAATAAATAAAAAAGCTGCTCGCTGCGCAAGCACATTCTCATGGTGCGCTTCGCGCGCGGCTCGCAAGTTTGAGCGCGCCTGGGGCGCGCGACTGTTGGTTCTCGCGCTTCGTGCTCGGTCTTTGTATTTCCCCCAAATTTGTGCACAGATCTTTTAAAATTAAACGTCAAAGCATCGACAACTGTAATTTGGTGATTGTGAATTCTCTTTTGTTAAAGTTCCTTCGACTTTAACAAACACATTCTCATCACATATATCGTGCTTCGCACTTGATTTTGTGCGAAATGTAAACTTTTCTACATTAATTAAAAAAGATGTAAGGTTTTCGACCAGGATTGTTTTATAATAAAAGGTGCTTCGTGTTTCTCAGCTTTCTGGTCAGTGTTCTACATTATGTCCAACACCCTATTATATAACATGTATATTATATTTATGTACCTCGGTCTGGTACTGCTTCTTCAGATATTGCAAAATAATGTACACATTTCATTTTTCATGATTACTTTGATATTTGTTTCTTATTTTGCATTAAATTTTATTCTCACGGGATTCAAACAACTCACGGAAATCAAGAGATTCACGGAATTCGGTAAATTTGCGGAATTCGTGAATATCGGGAAATTCACGAAATTCGGGAAATTCACGGAAATCAAGAGATTCAAAGAATTCAAGGAATTCACGGAATTCGCGAAGTTCAGGGAATTGGCGGAATTCAGGAAATCCACGGAACTTTTGGGATTCGGGAAATTCACGGAATTCACAAAATTCAAGAAATTCATAGTATTTAATTCACGGAATTCAAGCAATTCGCAAAAATCATGGAATTCGTTGAATTCAAGGAACGTGAATTCCCTGAATTCCGTAAATTCCCTAAATTCTTTTAATTCCGTGCATTCTGTGAATTCCATGAATTCCTTGAATTCTTTGAAATTCGTGAATTCCTTGGAATCCTTGAATTCTTTGAAATTCGTGAATTCCTTGGATTCCTTGAATTACGTAAATTCTATGAATTCCTTGAATTTTATGAATTCGGTAAATTCCTTCAATTCCGTGAATTCCCTGAATTCCTTGAACTCCGTGAATTCTTTGAATTCCGTGAATTGCCTGAATTCTAGGAAATTGCCTGAATTCTTCGAATTCCGTGAATGGGTCGAATTCCGTGAATTTCCTACATTTTTGAGTTCCGCGAATTCTTTGAATTTCGTAAATTCCTTGAATTCCATGAATTCCGTGAATTACTTGAATTCCGTGAATTCCATGAATTCCGTGAATTCCATGAATTCCTCGAATTTCGTGAATTCTTTGGATTCCTCGAATTTCGTGAATTCCTTAAATTCCGTGAATTCTTTGAAAATCCTTAAATTCCATCAATTCCTTGACTCTCTTGAATTCCTTGAATCCCGTGAATTCCTTGAAATCGTTGAAATCCGTGAATTCAAAATATTTTCAAATGATATATTCAACCGGTGAGTAATAATTACTTAACGTATCTGCTGTTTGTCGTGTAAGTATGCGTACTGAAAGGAGGGGCAACTCCAAAAACGGAGTGGTTCTTTTAGACGACCAACGCTAGAGTGGTCGTTTTAGATGATCACTCCAAGATAGGTTTTTTCAACATGCAGTTATCGATATATTTAATTAGAAATCCGCCCAATATTATTAAAAAATATTGGCCATCGATGTTCACTACATCGACACATAGTACTGGACCGCTATCTACGGCCATCAGAAGTGGAATAGAGAATAGAAAGAAAGGGGAAATCGAGAAAGTCGACCTGTCCTTTTCTAAGGATGGCGATTGGTGGATTGATCCTTTTCTATGAAAGCAGATGAAAGATGAGTAGAACCAATCATCATTCTTAAAAATAGACAGGTCAGCATTCTCGACTTCCCCTCTCTTTCTATTCCCTATTTCACTTTCTGACGGCCGTAGCTAGCGGTCCAGTACTATATTTCGATGGTTAGATGGCATTGAATGATGAAAATTTTTTTTCATTAATATTTCATTTTTTATTTACATTTGTCATATAGCATAATGTATCTGTCAGCAAGAAGCGCAGCAGCGCCGCCAGCGGATTAGTTCATGGCTGGCATCAAACTTTAGCCAGCGCCTTTGCACGCGGTCGGATAAGGCTGGCCCTGTCTTTGAGATTTTGAGGTTAAATCGCCTCACATGTTTCGCTGGTGCAATTATAATTGCCTTTTTAATGATCAATTTGTTCATTATAAACCACTATATAATAATATATAACCTATTCTCCTTATTTTGACCGTCAACACCCTCCTGCATATATTCCGACGGGCGAAATAAGATACCCTCCTTATTTGGCCATAATTACTGTATGTCGAAATAAGCTACCGTCGCATCGGCTATTTCGCCATACATTTATGGCGAAAAAGGCACTCCGTTTTATTTTTTCGAATTTCTATTCCCGATAATATTCATATATTTTAATTTGTACTTAATACAATTGATATTTTACCGAATTTCTATTTAAGATAACTGTCACATTTCCGAATGTTCTCATAACCTAATATGCATTTGCATGAATTTCTACTTGCATTATTTTACATTTATTCGAATTATCATTTAACATAATTTATTTTTTCCCGAATAACCATATAAGGGCGCAGTCCCATGGAGGTAGATTAGTAGAATAGTGTAACAGTTTTGTCCAATGAGGTGAGTGCTAGAGCTTGTACAGACACTTCATTGGTTAAAACTGTTCGACTATTCTACTAATCTACATCCATGGGACTGTACCCTAACCTAGCATTCATTTAAACGAATCGCCATTTGTCCTAATTGTCACTCCATCGAATTGCCATATCACTGAAATTTCATTTGTCCTACAGCCCATTCGGTCTACAAAAAATGCACGAAGTTCAAAATCAGCCAATCAGGATTCTCTTATTTGAATTTCGCGCCTGTATTTTAGGCCAATTGGGCTGTAGGACAAATAAATTTCTGTGACATGGCAATTCGATGAAGTGAAAATTATGACAAATGGCGATTCGTGTAAATGAATGCTAGGTTATGTGGTTCTTCGGGAAAAAATAAATTATGTTAAATGATAATTCGAATAAATGTAAAACATGACAAGTAGAAATTCATGCAAATGAACATTAGGTTATGTAATGTACCGTATTTGTGATCGATTATCAAATCCTAAAAAAATATGTTTTTCGGGCCACTGCTGATGCCAGAAACGTGATCAGCGACCCCGAAAACCCCTAAGTTACCATTAATAGCAATAATTAGTTTAACAGAAAAATGTGCCCCTGAAAAGGTTAACACATCTATATTTTACATAAAAATTTCTTAGAATATTCTTCATAACATATATTTTTGTTGAAGTTTTTGAAGGGGTGGAACAATGTAAAAAAAATAAATAAAAATCGCACATGCAGCAAGACGCACCGTTATGGTGCACTGCTCCCGACCGCATACTTTGCAACATAACTCTATTGCATTTTTTTATGGTTATAAAAGTTGTTGAAATTGAAGAGAGCATGTAATTGATGTAACTGGTGTATATCCAACTCTCGGATTCTGTCTCCCCGGTCTCGGCCTTCCTGAAACTGCTGGCCCACGCAATTTCTCAGCGCGCAGGGCGAGAGACGGTTACGACTCTCGCATCGGAAGGGCCACAGTGCCGGAGTACTCAGTCGAGTATATTGCACAAAATTGTGCATTCCAATTGAAAACAGTTCAGGCGGCCTTGACTGTTTACGTTTGGATCCCCCCGACTTGTGGCCAAGGATACTTGCAGGCAACCCCAGAAACTGGCAGTATGATTTTAAACTCCTTTCTCCAAGGTGCTTTATTATTGTAAGTCCCTTCGCCTCTCACAAATCGGGATGCCTTATTATCGTGAGTGCCCTCGCCTCTCACAAACCGGGATGCTTTATTATCGTAAGTCCCCTCGCACCTCGTAAACCGGGGTACTTTATTATCGTGAGTCCCTTCGCATCTCACCAAATCAGAATATTCTCCTGGCTATGATATATGTTTAAAAACACTCTAATAAGAGGCAAAGGGACTCACGATAATAAAGCACCCTGGAGACAGGAGTTTAAAAACGGACTGCAACCTCCCCGGGGTGAACTCTGGAAACTGCAATTTGGATAGGCTAACTGCAGACATTTAAGAAGGAAATATTACTTATGATGTACTTCATTACATCAGTTACATCAATTACAATGCTTTCTTCAATTTCAACAACTTTTCTAACCATGAAAAAATGCAATAGAGTTGTGTTTCAAAGTATGCGGTCGATAGCAGTGCACCATAATGGTGCGCTGTGTTGCATGCGCGATATTAATTCTTTTGACATTGTTCCACCACTTCAAAAAATTCAACAAAAATATCTGTTACGAAGCATATTCAGATTGTTACCTTTAACTTTTTTCAACAAAATTAAAATTTTTTTTTTTCAGTAGCCTCATTAGTATCTACAACATATATTTTGTTCATCAAAATCGGTCAAGCCGTTTAAAACAACAACAAAAAAACACTTATATATTTTTCTTTCCCGCTCCATACCTCCCACAAAAATGGGATTTTCAGGTTGAAACTTGGTGGAGTTTCATACCACATGGATACCAACTTATGAAATTAATTTCAGCATTATACGTGCAGGGGCAGATTTCGCATCTTATGCCGCGAGGCCCTATTAATCCGAGATCCCAGTGCGTTTGTTGGCAGGTGATAATGTAACGTCATGAAAGTAACTGGAAATGAAAGGTGACACGTGAACGATGAAGAAACGGCCCTCCTGCCAGCGCCAAGTCCGGCAAAGGTGTGATAAAATTGGATTCTTAGCAATCGATTTTTTTCTTGTACACCTGTTAGTTAGTAACGCAATAAAATCTATACCATATTGTAGAGAGCAATTAGTGCTTCCGGAAAATGTACTTCTGCCACCCTCCACCCTGGCAAGCATCCCCGGCATTGGGGCCTAAAGAGAGTGATTAAACTTAATTAAGTGTATATATAGAGTAAATGAAAGCTGAAATTCCCTATAAATGAAAAACTCGTTCTGTCAGGGCTCAAGTCAACAGAAATATGCGACCGAGGTATTTGTTTGCGTAATGTATTTGCTTCTACTGCAATGTTTCAGAAGACTGCTGTGTGGGTGCGGTGCGGCGGGGAAGGCTTCTGAGGGTTTCGGTTTACGGTGTTTAGTGCAGTCTTGTCTAGTTCGCTGTTCACTTCTGTTTTTCTTCCCTTGACTTTTTTTCATATCGAGCGCTTTCTGGTTTAAAATTTTAATTTTCGTTTGTCTCTTTGAATTTTGAAAATGCTATAACTCTTATAATTTTCTTTTTATCCAAAAAAGTCGTACAAATAAATTGTTCTAAAGAAATGTTCTCAAAAATTTTGAAGATGCTCCAACTTTTGGAAATTTTACCCAAAACAGATGGCTAATGAACTCGTTCTTATCTTTCAGGCCTTTCAATTTTAGACCAGGTCAAATTTTTTTGGGTGAAATTTTATATAAAACCAGTAACTTCGCATTAAAATGAGAATGTAAACAATTTCGGAATTTTCAACAGTTAAGTTTTGTAGTAAATTCGTCCGTTGATAATTCAACCGTTGAATCTTATAGAAAATTCGTCTCTGGAAAATTTAACTGTTGAATTCTCAACCCTTGAATTTTCTATCGAAAAGATGAATTTTCAACCAAAAAGATTAATTTTCTTCAAAAACAACGAGTTTTTAACGAAACAGATTTTTTTATACTCTGGGTTACAGAGTATGCAGCCTTATCTTTGCACGCGGGACTCTACAAGGATTGAACTAGAGTTCGGGGAGCTGAAAATAATTCAGATGAAAACACGACGACGAACTGGCAAAACGCCTACATTGAGTGGACGAATCAACTCAGTGATGACTTGCTAGACTTCTACGATGCCAGCATCATCCCTGTTCACCGAGGCTTTATGGCGACAGACTACGCGGAGCGCTTCCCCAAACGATGATTGATCAAGCTGCAGCCGAAGATGAGGAAGCGACATTAAGACCAATCTCGGAGGAGTCCGACCTCTGGACCACCAATTTTTCAGTTTATGGTGCTGCGAGAGCACTGGCTGATTCAAATCGAAGGCTAACACCGACGATGGATTAAAAGGCCAAAAGGCGCTTGTATTAACTGAACAAGCAGATTGGATGGGCAAGAAAGAATGCGTCCGTATTCAGTGTGTGATTGACTACATAACATCTGGTAGGTCGTTCACAGAAAGGGTTCGAAAGTTCGCTCAAGAACTAAGGATCTTCAATCATACACTGAACAAGTCAAAGCTGCTGACAATCAAGCAGCACATTGGTGACAAAATACGGGTCTTATCTGACGCAAGGAAGAGAATACAGAAGAGGGAGAGATGGATAAGGGAGAATCAACAATTTCTCGCTGGGCCATCTCGCCTCTTCAGTGATCACCCTGTTTCTGTGAAAAATCCACTTAAGTCCAACGAGGTACAGACTTTTTGGAGAGACGTATAGAAGATGCCAAAAACAATAGACTTGAAAGAAGATACTGATAATATCATCCGCTTCAAGGAGTTTCGCGACCTCATAAAATCTGAGGAGGAATGTCCATCAATCACTTCCGAAGAGGTGAAAAAAGCACTTGAAGGCACGAAGAACTTTTCCGCTGCAGGACCAGATGGTATCAAGAACTTCTGGTGAAATAATTTTACTTCTACACACCATCATTTGGCCCGCATATTCACCTCATATTCAAAGTCGGAAACGCTCATTCCGCAGTGGCTGGTATTAGGACGCACTATACTCCTACTGAAAAAAGGCAACTTTTCCAACCCAGAGAATTACAAGTCAATAACTTGTTTGAACACACGGTATAAGATCTTTACAGCTATCCTGAACAACAGGATTGTCCGAATTGAGCCTGTATGTCGAGAGATGTACGAACAACGTGGCTGTCTGTTGGAAAGCTTGAAGGTGCATCCATACATATTGACATGCATAGAGATTGATGCCTCTCTGGAAACCTAGATTTACTATATCATCTTGAAATTATCGTGTGACTACGAACAACGTCACCTTGCAGAGGGGCGACTTTCAGAGACTTTCAGATACTGTGCAAATTATAAAGTCTCGCTTTGTTCACTCGTAACCCGAGAGCTTACTATCGGAATGTCTACGTGGCATTCCAAGCTCCCGAGGAACTAGCCTGCGAGCCGACTATCAGAATGAAGAAGGCTATAATAAAAAAAAATTAATGAAACAATATTGCCCGAAATTGATTCTCGGACATTTTCCCTTTTTTTAGTGAAAGGTTGAGTGCATGTACGTGCGGATGAATGAAATGCATGTAATCTTCCATAAGCGTGTACCTAGGTTTAAGCAACAAAAGGAAAATTTTCACGAAGAAGTTGACCTAGAATAAGAGAAATAAAATCAGGCGAGGGGATCATCAATTCTAAAAAGAAATTTGATTCAAAAACAAAAACATTGTAAAAATTCAAGGAGGAGCGAAAATGCGGTTTCACTGCCCATGCCAACCGACCATGCACGCGCACGCGAGACATGCTGTCCTCTCTTTTTTGCCAACGCTCTAAGACATCGCTGTCTTATTCTAACACATAGCCACAAGACCAAGGCGGCCTGCGCTTCACACTCGGTCTTGCCTCCTTTCTTTCTTCGCACATTCTACACAGAAGTGTGTCTCTTTCTTACATGCAGAAAAGTCAATGCACCTTGGTTTCTCTACTCGCTAATATTCTCTTCCTCTTTCCACGCTATCCTCCCATAAGTCCATCTCAATCCTCACCCTATATACTACCTACTGAGGTCTGACAGCAAAAGCACGTGGAGGTACTAAAACAACTCCACGTGTCTACTCATAAAATGACCCTTACTTCCGTAAAGTGGTGCCGAGGTTACTGTCTCACAGGTACAAATTTCAAGCGAAGGCATTTGGCAATACGAATTTCGCACACCTAGAAATGAAAGCTGGAAATCATGCGTCATATCACTTCCTTCCCAGTCAAAATTCCGCAACAATGCGAATATCCCTACTACAATTATAAATCATCGGATAGAAGTAAAAATTGCAGTCTACTAAGTGACCTGGCACAAGGTAGATTAACTTCAAACTTTTTGCCCGTCCATACGTCGTGATTCGAATTCCGCCGGAACTTTAAAGTGCAAATTCCCAATTCATAAGTCGTCACGTCTCAACCCGGTTTAGCGGGACTATACTTTTCTCGGCCGGTAACGGGAACAAGCCGCGGATATTGATCGAGTGGCCAATTAATAGGGTTCGTAATCCGTACATTAAAATTAATCTCTGTTCGACGGGAGGCAGGACCGTAATGAGAACGGTTCTTCGTGACCACCCACACCGGTTTAACGAGACTATATTTTTCTCGGCCTGGCAACGGGAGTGCCATTGATTTCGTGTCTTATTCCGCCTGGGTAAAACAAAATTAAAAGATCTAGGAACCATTATTCTTACTCGATTCTCAAAACGAGATAGAGTAATGATCTCGGAAGGCCCCGATTTCCTTTTATAAAAACTAGACTCATTGCCTACCTTTTATAAAAGTTAATCTAGAGAAGTGACGAGTATTTGCGTGTTTTGTGGCTCTCGCGAATCCCTAAAGGACTAGAGTGAATTATAAATCCACGGAAACCAAAAAAACAGGTTTCTCACACGCTCGTTCAGCCGGCAATAGGAAATCAAGTGAAACAAGACCACCTTCGTTCTTCCTTTTGGTTCACAAAAATTTCCTAGGTGTGTGTGTGTGTCGAGTGAGCGGTAGTTTTAAGACAACAAGAAACTGGTGAGCTGTATCGATCCAATTTTTACTTGTATCTTTCTCTTCTCCTAAATGTCTGACACGTTCTACCCATTGTAGAACATGCCCTTGAGTGTTGGGAGAATTTTGTATGTAAAAATTATTGTTTATATCATCCGTTTGGCAAAATCCCTTTTCTAAAATCCAGGAACAATGACTCTCGGTCGAAAGAGGGGTACCAAGCCACGATAAAAATAAAATAGGAAGGACGAGTCTCTCGTCCTTTCTTCAGTTTTGGGGTATCCCCCCCCCCCC
>CAKNWT010298008.1:0-10503 GCA_932066315.1 Andricus coriarius | reverse complement strand
AAGTAACAATAATACGTAAAAATGTAGTTTTTTGATTTGTGGGTCATTTTTGGGGCGCTGGGCGGGGTAAGGGTGGGTTAAAACTGAAAGTTATTAGTATGGTTTTATTTCATAGGTACTCTTCTTCAATGTCTAAGAAACTTGGCACGTTTCGATCAAACCCTGAAGTATGAGTTCAATTTTTCGAAAATCCAAAATTTCCCCATGTTAATTAAATGTGATTTTGAAGTGCCCGGTGGCACGTGTTAATATTCGAATTTCGAAAAAAAAATTAGGCATTTTCCTTCTCCGGAAATGGAAACTTTTACGGGGGGGCCTTGCCCTCTAGGGTGAAAAGCGTTTTTTGGACCACCCTAGTGAGCAATGTTGGTTAATATTAATACGTGTGGCTCTAGGCACTTTACTTCGAGTAAACTCTTTTTTATAAAACACTCTGGGGATGAAATGTAGTTTAGTTTTTAAATTACGCGTTTCAGCAGGATTTGTTCGGAACTGATTAAACACTCCTTCATGCAACAGTCCAATAGGACGTCCATTAAGGTATGCTACAGTAGCAGGTCTCTGCTCGCGATGTGGTGGCTCCTCATGATGTGGCGGAATTGGCCTTGATTCTATAAGAAAACATACAGAGATTTTTTAATAGATGATTTTTTCAAGGAAAACAAAGTGACTGGACCAAAATAAAGATATCCTAAATGTAATTGCAAATTTAGTTACTAATAACACTGTTAATGTAGGCATGCGAAGATTTTTTCCGGGTGCTAGCGCAGGATGTTCGTCCAATGTTCTGGCTTTGAAGATACGTCGCAATGGATGTATTGCTTTTTAAAACATTATTTTCAGGTAGCCTTCAAACATACGCATGAAAAGCAAGGAATTACCCACAAGGAATTTTAGACACAAATTATTTTGACATCATTTTTGGTACGGTGCGTGTCAAAAGTTTCAGTTTCAAATTCTATGATTTATAATATAATGAGGCAAATGTTGTAGATTCAAAGACGGGTGCAAATAGATTTGAGTAAAACTCTGGAAAATAATCTGACTTAAGGTGATATTTTTTGAGAATAAGTTGACAAAAATATTGGTTCAAGCCTTATTGATTTTTATTATGTATGCCACATCTTAAAACTATGGTTACATACGTGGGCATCAGCAGGAAAAGGGCTCTAAGGGCCGATTATAGTTTAGGAGATATTCGCGTTTTTCTAAGTCAAAATCAACATTATTTTCGAGTTTCATAGAGGGATAATACTAGGGCCCATATTGAATCTATTAGCACTATGCTCATGCCACGAGAGCAACCGGAAGTAGGTATATTTCATGTTTGAATGAAAAGTATAACATATGCGCTTATGGCACTCGCCAACTTTAGATAATTTTATCCCAAAAAGTAGTTTTTCCAAGTTCCAAAGTAAAAAATGCCGGGCTTAAAATGCCTGGAATTTATCGGGTCCCTATGGCCATGTACGGAACACCATACTATCATGAAGGCCATTTTAATGCGGACGTCCACATATAAATGTTTATTGTAAAATTTTTGCAACACATCGTGACCCGAAAACCATAAGATTCTATCTTGAATTTTTAATGTCATCTGATTTTCACTTCCTCTGTATGTGAAGTAATGAACCAACGAAAATCAAGTGACTTCAAAAGTTCAAGAAAGAACTCTATGATTCTAGGGTCACGGCATGTTGCAAAAAATTTCAGTTTAGACTGTAATAAAGAGTTATAATAAAATCTAACTTTTATACTTCTTCTTGCAACACTGTAAAAACAGTATCATTTCAAGGCTAGTTTTCGGTGTTGAAACAGTCCTCCAAAAATATAGTCTCGGGTGGCTCTATTCTAATCCCACTTTACTTTGATGCCACTAAACGACGTTTTAGTACAACTTGTTTGGATCAAAATAGGACAGATGTGAGAATCAAATTTGTTCTGTTTTAAATATCTTTTGTTTCTTTTAGGCATGAAGTTTTAAGCAATTAAAACAATACACTCTGTGCATTATTTTAGTTCGCTTGTACGTACCGCTTTTCAATCTGAAGTTAGCAAAGTAAAATAGTACGAACGATGGCTTCAAGACAGGACGATTTTTTTTATAACAGGACGCTAAAAAAGTGATGCTCAATTAAAATGGAATCATAGTTTTTAGAGTGAAGTGTCAATCACATTTCGGCATCTCTTATTTTGGAAATATGGTTGTAGCTGGAAAGGGTTTTCAGTGAAGAGGTGGTAGAATGAAACAGAAAATGGTTAGAAAGAGGGTGACATTCAAAGAAGGAGGGAAGAAAACGGGAAGAAATCGATTGATCATTTATCCGGACCAGTTATTAGTGAAATTAGAAAGTAATTTTTCTATTTTATAACCGGTGGAGGCAAACGATATGCGTTGAAGGCAACATTTTTCCTTAATATCTTTATTACAACATTAACTGAAAAAATATTGTCGGGGAAAAAAGTTTCTCCTTTGCTGCCCTGAGACTTGAACTTCAAAGTCATAGATTGCCGGTCGGTTACTCTAACCACTACGCTATAGAGAACAATATGTTTAAAACATATGATCCACCAGTTTCTAATCTTTGGAACTGAATCTTTTGCTGTTCAGGGAAGTGAAAATGCATTTTTAAGCAGAAAGAAATTACATTAAATTGTTAAAAAAAATAAAATTATATGAAGTTGCCCCGGCAACGAGTGAAGTAAGACCTGAATGGACCTGAAGAAAAGAAGACGGAGCAAAAGCAAAGCTAGCTTTTTTCCGTGTATAAAACACCCGAAGGGCCGATTGTATTTTAGTTTTGAAATTACGTGTTCCAGAAGGATTTGTTTGGAATTGCCGAATCACTCCTCCAATGAGAAGTCCAATTGGATGTCCATTCAGGTACGCTACAGTAGTAGGTGGCCGCTCCTGACGTGGCGGCATTGGGCTTGATTCTGTAAGAAAAAATATAGGGATTTTTGAATAACCAATTTTCTCAACGGTACCAAAGTTACTAGACCAAAATAAAGATATCCTAAATGTAAAACTTTAAAAATACGCCACGATAATTGTATTCCTTTTGAAAACATGTTTGAGTAGCCTTTAAACATACGCAGAAAAAACAAGGAATTTCCGACAAGGAATTTGAGACACAAAGTATTTTGGCAAAAGTTTAGGTTCAGTGCGTTTTAAAAGCTTCACTTTTAAATTTAATGATTGGTTATACGTGACGTTCTGCAAGGAAAGAGCCCCTTTTGTCGGTATAGAGTTACAAGTGAAGCATATAGCTATATAAATTTCCCGTATTTTAATCTAAGGATGATCTAAGGATTTAATCGAAAGATGAAAGTTGGAAATTTGAAAATCCGCTTTTCAAGAAAAACATTGCGTTTTTCTAAATCAAAGTCAAAATAATTATTTTCTTGTCTCAATGGGGAATGATACTAGGACCTATATATTGAATCTATTAGCGCTATACGCGATACGCATGTCCCGAGAGCAACTGCACGGAGAAAAATGGTTAGTCAGCCTGAAAATCTAGAGTGTCAGACTGACTTTATTTCAGTTTCAACTATGGGACAGCCCCCTAGATAGTCGAGCGTACGATCCATGGTGTGTCAAAATTTTATGGTTAGCTTCACTATCCCAGAGTGTAGAGTTTACGATCATGGAGTTTGAAACTGATTATCTCAGGAATTTTAGTTTGATTATTCTGTAGTGTCAACTTAATCATATCAGTTGGTCAACTTTATAATCTTTTGTCCTTCTTCTAACTACATATATATATATATTCCTTAGAGTAAGAGAGACAAAAGAGACGGCAATTAAATTAATAAATGAAGCCTGAAAAACATGAAAATTGATATAAAATCGATCGATTCTGAAAGCATCTTTATTATTTTTGAAGAGTAGGATGACTTGAGACATGATTGTATATGTATAAAAACGTTGACACCATAATACTTTGAACACGAGAGGCTAAGGAAACGGTGTCACTGCACTGAATTAAAACATTAATACTGGAAAATTTAGAAAACAATATAAATGCTTATTACTAATCTCGCAAGTCTTGTTTCTTTCTTAACGAATTACGAAATGCTGAGCACATTTTCGGTCGAAAATGTTGAGAATACGCACTAATTAATGAGTGACGCCTTTGTCCTTAATCCCTCGGAAATATCCAATTTGGCGTTCAAAATCAGAACGAAAATCACTCAAGCCACTCTTCAACATGTTCTCCACATTATATTCACTCTCGACACATGTTTGAAGTATCAAAAGATGGTTTAAACTAATTAACAGTGTTGTAAAACACGGCTAACGTGACACCGAACGTCAGTCGCTCCAAAAATGCGTTTCGGGTGTCGGGTGTGTTCGCTCGGCGTTCGGTAGAGGTCGTGACACAGCCACTTCTGTTTGACATTCTGGAGTGTCGATTTGACTATACTAATAGTGAGTCTGAATCACCTATGATTATTCAAACAGAATATAAAATTATGGTCTGCCTGACTATGAAGAAATAATTGTGAGTGGTACTTGAAACTATTTAGATTATCAAACTGACCATCTAAATTTTGACACTTCAAGTTTGACTATCCATTTTTCTCCGTATGGAAGTAGGTATATTTCATTTCCGAAGAAAAGTTATAAGATATGCGCTTATGGCAGCCGCCAACTTTAGATTCGTTTTTTTCAAAAACTTAGAGGATTTTTGCAACACATGTTGGAAAATATGTCAATTTAAGCTATAATAACGAGTTATAATAAAATGTCACTTTTATGCTTTTTCTTCCAAGTGTCAGTTATCTCTTATTTTGAAAATACTTATATGGTTGTGGCTGGAAAGGTTTTTGAGTGGAATAGGAAAGGTTCAGGAAGAGGTTGAAATTGAAATTTTTTGGGATACGTGAAGAGATGGTTTCGGCATTTATCCGGATCAGTTCATGGTGAAATGAGGAAGTAATTTTTCAAATTTCTAACCTGCGTGGAAGCAAACGATTTGCATTGAAGGTAACATTTTTTCTGTAAATCTTAATTACAGGATTAACTGACAAAAATATTCTATGAAAATAAGATCCTCTTTCGCTCCACTGGTACTTCAACCTAGGTCTTCCAATTGCGGGTCGGTTACTGTAACCACTAAGTTTTTAGAGAATATTTGCCAAACATATGTTTCTAATCTTGTAAAACTGAAAACATTGCTATGCACCGGATTACAAATTTTGCGAGACATATGTGACATATGTATTTTGCATAACGTATGTTCTAACGTTTTCAAAGTGAAATGCGAATTTGAATTGAATATATTATATGCTTTACGCAAAACCAGTTGTTGAATATAAATATTTTAATAAATGAATAATTTGGTATTATATTCTACTTACGAACAGAATGAAGAAATATCGTAAAAGTGAAGAGCAAAATACAAATAAAAATTTTCATTTTGCTAGCTAGAGATAGAGAACTGATTTTTAAAACACTCATTGTAACTGATAATATTTTGAATATTTTTTATTTGTATACAATATATAGTTAAGATTTTGTAATAAAGACAAACGCGAGATTTCACTGGGTATGTACATACGTTTTCAAGGAAAGTGCATAAAGTCTACTTATTTTATAGAAATAAACAAAGGCTTTACGCGCTGCTTTATCGCATTACATTATCGAAAAAGCAGTGCGTCAAGCTTGCTTTTATTGCTATAACATGGACGGATGTTATTTACTTTCCTTGAAAATGTTAAAAATGGATCAAATATATACGTACGTGAGGATTTATAACTTTATTTTGGCACGTATGCGTTCATCTAATAAAAATCTTTTTTATCATTTCTTATCTTATTTTATGGATTCAAAAACGCTTTCAATGCACGTTTTTTTACTGATTTAATCAATTTGTTTCATTACAAAAACATGCAGCTACATGGTACGACTCCATCTCGTTATTAATATACGGTATAATTTTAAAGCTTATTAGTATATTGGCGAAAATTTTCATCCGTGATGCAACAGTTTACATCACAATTCCAAAATTACTCTTTAATCCTCATTGTTGAATATTTTATGACATTAATCAATTTTATTTATTATTAGAAAATGCTTACGAAGGTGAAATTATATTTTCTTTAAAATATACGGAGCAAAATGAAATGTACAAACTCGGATGATCAGTTTTACATTCCAGATTTTTTATATTGAATACATATTTTAAGTAATTAATACAATTTTTTAGCTAGTTAAACGTTATTAAAGAATTTGTAGGCCTATTCCGTTTGAAATTTTTTTTAGGAGAGTGTTTTTTTATAGATAACGCGAGAGATAAGGTGCAAGAATTAATATGCTGAAACCACGTAATTCCAAAGTTTGGCGCTTATGCCCTTTTGGTGTTTCAAACATTGGCATTAATGTCCTTTATAAGTTCCAAACTTTGACGCTTATGCCCTTTTTTAGTTTAAAACTTTGACTCAGTTGCCCTTTTAGACTCCCGAAGTTTGGCACTTATGCCCTTTTGTTGTGCTGGACATTGGCGCTTAAGCCCTTTTGGGATTCCAAATTTTGGCACTCATGCCGTTTTGAAATTCCGAACATTGGCACTTATGCCCTTTTATTCTGCTGAACTTTGGCGATTAAGCCCTTTTGGAATTCCAAATTTTGACGCTTATGCCCTTTCGGAGTTTGAAATTTTGATACTTGTGCCCTTTTGATGTGCCATAATTTGGCGCTAAAGCCCTTTTGGAATTCCAAACTTTGGCGCTTATGCCCTTTTAAAGTTTAAAACGTTGTCTCTTTTCCCCTTTTGGAATGCTGAAGTTTGGCACTTATGCCCTTTTGAGGTTCCGAACATTGGCACTTATGCCCTTTTATTGTGCTAAGCTTTGGCTCTTAAGTCCTTTTGGATTTCCGAACTTTGACGCTTAGGCCCTTTTAGAGTTCAAAATTTTGACACATATGCCCTTTTGATGGGCCATACTTTGGCGCTGAAGCCCTTCTACAATTCCAAACTTTGGCGCTTATGCCCTTTTGGAGTGCGAAACTTTTCGTTTTCGCGGGGAAAAAGTACAACAGACGGACGGATGGTCGGACACCTGAACGAAGGGCTTCAACCCGGGGCTACGAAGACCTAGAAAGTGACTAATTGGATCTGAACTCGGTATTTGAGGGTTCTTGGGTCGCTGATTATGAGTCTGAAGTCCATCATTTTGAATTTGGATTTCGTATGCAAGATTAGCGTCTTCGAAAACCCTCAAGTATCAAGTTTCATGCAAATCAAATTACTTTTTGAATTTTCGGACCCCCATTTTTGATGTGCTATTTAGAATACACTGGAACTTGGATTGTATATGATTCGTGCTTGGCCTGAAATTCGGATTGAAGCTATCTCCAGGGCCTCCAGATGTAAACAGTCAGGGCCGTTTGAACCGTTTCCAATTGGAATACATAATATTACAAAATATACGGGAGTGAGTGCTCGCGTACTGTACCTTTCCGCTACGCTGCCCTGATGGTGTTTCACGCTTCTTTGAACACCCTCTCTCGCCGCCGAGGGCTCCATTCTCAGCCGGAAAACGCCGCGGCATCAATTCTCGGAATTATTAAATCCGAGTTAAGTAAATCCAGGTCCGAGTCTATGTAAATTTAGATTTCGTATTTAAGATCAGCGACTCCGACAACCCCCGGGTATCAAGTTTTATGCAAATCAAATTACTTTATGAATTTTCGGACCGCTATTTCCCTCCATTGATCGAAGTCGGGTGGAACTGACGTTCTAACTGGACTCTCCAACTTACGATGGCTTGGATAATTATTTTGGACTCACCACCTTACGAAGACTCGGCTCACTATTCTGGACAAGACTTTTACGCGCAAAATAAATTTCTCGTATCAAGTTGTCAGATCAACGTATATTTTAAACAATTAATAATATAAACAATAGAGTAGAGGGGTGAATTACCTTAAAGAATGATAATTACGAGAAACAATGCTCGTAAGGAAGCTAGATATTTTATGTGTACCTACAACAAGGAAAAAGGGATGCGACGGTAGAGGAATAGAAAATGGAGAGTTTAAGCACACACTGGAACCATGGTCAGGAATAGATAGTGAATCAGATAGTAGCTAAGGAGTCGGTCTGATTATCAATGAGAGACCAAACCAGCATGTTAAGGGGCATAAATATGTATCCCTCAGATTGTTGTGGGTTAGAATGAATGTGTGAATCAGAAGATTATTTATCATAGCGTGCTACATTACGCCCCAGTTGACGGCGAAAGGAGTGAAGTAAAAGACGCCTTCTGGGACACTTGAAATGATACTATAGGCTCATGCGATCATGGAGAAAGAATCATTCTACCAGGAGATATGAATGGATGAGTTGGAGTCCAACGAGAGGATAGGGATAGGGTGCTAGATAATTTTGGAGGTCCGAAACCGAATGATAATGGAGATAGATGGGTTACCTTATGTTTAGAAAAGGACTTGTTGGACTTGCATGTTGATGGCGGAAGTGAGAACGTGTAAGTGACAGGTGGTGAGAGGATTTTGCAAAATTTGTGTGGAAGGTGTGTGTGGAGTGTGAAGGTGGAAGCCTAGGAGGTGAGTAGGGTTGTGTTGGGTCAACTGGGCAGATAAAAAGTAATTTTTAGCGTAGGAGTGAGGTGGGAATCAGTTAGTTAGAGAAAGTGAGGTTAGGTTGGCAAGGAGTCGAGGAAGTTTGGGGTCAGGAGTCTGGGGCCTTCGTGGTGTCAGGGGTGGTGTACGTAGAGTTGGGAGATCTCAAGGGAGAGAAAGGGGTGTATGCAAGGGCTGTGAGGAATTGAAAAATAAAAATAAAAAAAATAAAAATAAAAAGGAAAATTTGGCAGCAATAGAAGACACTATTCGCCAGAGACATCTGTTGGTTGTGGAGGGGACTGCATGGAGAGGTCTCAGTTACCGACGGCAGAGCGGGAGGTGGGCAGTGAGAGTGCTGGTAGTGCGAGTAGTGAAGTCGACGGGGAGGAAATTTTCCACGTGCCACGACGGTCAACAGTGCGTGGTCGGGTTTTAAGCAGCGCGTCAGGGAGAGGGAGAAAACGGGTCGAAGGTAGCGAGAAGGTTAGAGAGAGAGCGTCAAGCGCAAGTGACGGGGAGGATCTCTTGAAGAGGAAATGAGACAGCCAAGAGAGTCCGGAGAAAAGCGAGGTAGCGAATCCGTTCAAAAAGAGCGGGAGGACACGTAGGTCACCCCCCCCCCCAAATGGAGGGAATGTCGGAGAAAGAGGCTCTCGGGATGCTACTAGGCGAGATCAGGGGGCTGAGGGAGGACGCAAGGGGATATAAGGAGCAGATGGAAGGCATGAGGGAGGATTTGAGAATCAGAGATGAGAAGTGGGAAAAAGAGATGAAAGAGCTGAGGGATAGAGTAGAAGGGTTAGAGAGCGGTAGGAAAGAAAAAGTCGGTAAAATAAAGCAGATGGAAGAGGAGATTAGGGGGTGGAAGGAAAGGACGGAGAAAAGGCTTGAAAAGGTGGAGGGCAGGGTGGAAATGAAAGTAGTTGAAGGGGGTGCAGGGGACGAGATTAAAGGTATTTGGGAGAGGATTGGGATTATGATAGAAGAGAAAGTGGGAGAGCGTAGGAATGAAAAGGAGGAGAGGGCGGATAGGGAAAGGATAAGGGCAATGGAGATGAGAATGGAGAGAAGAGAGAAGGAGGACAGGAAAAATAATATTGTGATAAGAGGGTTAAAGTTAAAAAGCGGGGAAGAAAGGGAGGGAGTGGAAGCGCTGCTACAGAGCATAGGGAGGGGCAAAGAGATGGTAAGGAAAGTTAAGTTGGAGGGGAGGAAGGAGAAGGAAGTGGCGGTTGTGGAGTTGAAGAGCTGGGAAGAAAAGTTGGGGGTTATGCGTAATAAAAATAAGATAAAGGATAGGAGAGTTTTCATCGATCACGATTTGACGATAAAGGAAAGGGATGTGCAGAGAATGCTGTACGACAGGGCTAGGAGAGAGAGGAGTGAAGGGAGATCGGCGCAGGTAGGATATCAGAAAATAAGAATAGACGAGAAAATGTGGGTGTGGGCCGAAAAGAAAAGGGGTTTGGAGGAATGTGCAGGGGAATTTATTTCGTAGGAAGTAGGGGGGTGGGGGTGATGCAGGATAGAGGAGTAGTGAAGGTGCTATACTGGAACGTAGCAGGGATAAAGAAGAAGGACGAGGAGTTCTGGAGGTATATACAAGAGTTTGATGTTGTGGGACTGGTAGAGACGTGGGTAGAAAGAAAGGAATGGGATAGAATAGAGCCAAAGCTGCCAAGGGGGTATAGGTGGAGACTCCAGGAGGCGGTCAGAGTCAAGAACAAAGGAAGAGCTAGTGGGGGAATTATAACGGGGGCTAGAGAAGGATTAGAGGAAGTAGTTGATGGAGAGGGAGAGGGGGAGGGAGTTCAAATGAGAGAAGTTAAGATAGGAGGGATCACGTGTAAGTTTGTGACAGTATACAATAAGGATGGGATGAAAAGAATTAAAGCAAAGGTGGAAGACTT
>CAKNWT010298006.1:0-14909 GCA_932066315.1 Andricus coriarius | reverse complement strand
CAATTGTCCAAAACGAGAAGTGCCAAATTTTTTGGAACTACGATTTGCGGACAGCAGTCTCCGTTGCACACTCGAGGCCTGCCATTGTTCTCCAAGACTTCGAGAAACGAACTATATTCGTAATCGAATTCTCGGCACCGTCTGAATACAACATCACTGCCAAGGAGAAAGAAAAGGAGGAGAGGTATCAAGACCTTAAAAGGGAGCTGAAAAAGCTGTACCCAAAATATTTTGTACAAGTAATTGACCTTGTGATAGGTGCTCTTTGAGGTGCGAAGCTATCACTGGTTAATAACCTTAAAGCCATACCCGCGTGCCAAAAATATGCCAAGGCACTTGCGAAATGGATGCAGAAAGCTGTCATCCTTGGGTCGCTTCGTGTCCTCAAAACACACGAGGGTTTCGCCGGCCTGTCGTTTCGATTTCATCGTGTCCTGTGACCACCCATCTCACGGTTGTGAGACGTGGCCATGAATGGGATTTACCGCGGTCCTACTGGGAGCCGGTGTCAGTTTTAGATGGCAGTTGCTCCCAGTGAGACCCTGCAGTGGTTGTTTAACCTTATTTTTTAATTATATATACATGTAATTTTCAGTATATTTTTAATTGCAGCTTAATTGTCAAGCTCAATCTTCACCAAATTCATATAGTTTTGCATTACGACTACTAAATGAATTGGTAAATATATTACTGGTTACCATTTTCAACGGTAGTTTCAAGTAAATTAAAAAACTTATTTTACAATGAAAGGAATTTCATTGAAATACATTAATCTATGAGTTTAAATAATAATCCAAAAAAATTTCCATTTTATCTTCCTATACTTAAAAATCAGTTCCTATTTAAGTCAAATTAATGTGGGCCCTGTATTAAATTCAATTTTAACCGTTTCAAATTCCTAAAGTTCAGAGTAAAATTACTCCATTTTAAACAAGATAGGTGAATTTTTAACCAAATAGTTGAACTTGGAACCGAAGATATTAAATTTCTACCGAAAAAGACAATTCTTCAACAAAATACATGAATTCTCAACCAAATATTTGAATTTTGAACTAAAAAATATCAGTTTTCGACAAAAAATGGAATAGTTAAATTTTCAATTAATAAATTAATTTTCCAGAATAAAACAACAAATTTCAATCTAAAATTATGAATCTTTAACTGAAACAGATGAATTCTAATTCAAAAGGATGCATTTTTAACAAAATAACAACTTTCAACCAAGTAGTTTTTATCTTCAATGTAAAAGATGACATTTAAACTAAAATGATGAATACTTAACTGGAATACTTAAATTTTCAACGAAAAAGATAAAGTTTCAAACAAGAAGGTTAATTTTGAAACATAAAGAATAATTTTCTACCAAAAAATACGTTTTTCAAGAAAAGAGATGAATTTTCAACAAAAAAGACAAACTTTCAACCAAATAGTTTAATTTTCAGTTAATAAAATTAATTTTCAACCAAAAAATTTCCTATAAAAAAAAAAACAAATTTTCAGATGAAGTGATAAATTTTTTAATGAGATGATGAGTCTTTTACTGTAATAGATGAATCTTTAAATGGAGTAGATAAATTTTAAGTCAAATAGATGAATTTTTAATAAAAGGGTTTATCTTTCAATCAAGTAGTTGTATTTTCAAACAAAAAGTTGATTTTTCAACTAAAATGGTACATATTTAAATGAAATACTTGAATTTTCAACCAAAAAGATGAATTTGTATACAAGAAAATTAATTTTTATACCAAAAGATTAATTTTCTACCAAAAAAGACGATTTTTCAACAAACTACATGAATTTTTAACGAAATATTCGATTTTTTAACAAAAAATATCAGTTTCCAACCTAAAAATTCAATTTTTCAGTTTCAATTTTCGGTTAAAAAAATGTATTTTCATCCAAGCCTATAAATTTTAAACTAAAATGATGAATTGTCTGGAATAGTTTAATTTTCAACTAAAAATTGTAATTTTTTAACCTGAAATTGAATGGTTCAAATTTAAATTTTTTATTATGTTTAACTAAAGAGATCAATTTTTAACTACAATGTTAGAATATTCAATTGGAAAAATTACATTTTCATTTTCAAACAAAATTAATTTTCTGTTAAGGAAAAAACGAATTTTCAACAAAATAGCTCACTTTTCAACCTGAAAGATAAATTTTTAATGATGAATCTTGAACCAACAACAATTAATTTTTAACAAAAGAGTTTAACTTTCAACTCATAAAATTGAATTTTTGATTCCAAAAAAGAAGAATTCTAAATGAAAAATCTAGTAGTTGTTATTCGAACCAAACAAATTTATTTTTAATCAGAAACAGTTGAATTTAACCCAAAAGAAAACTACTTTTCGACATGAGTTTATTTTTCAACTTAAAAAGATTTTTCAGTTGTCAAGGGAGAGAAACAACTGCAAACAAGCTGTTGAATTTTCAAGCAAAAAGATTGATAATTGAATTTTCAACTAAAAACGACCAATTATCAAACATAATAGTTCAATTTCCACTTGAAAAACTTAAATAAACTAAATTAAAATTCTAGCGCTTTAAAGTATGCAGATACATTTATTTTAACTTACCCGAAGTTTACCAATACGGTGGTTCCAAAAAGGGTTTTTTGAACACAAAAGGGTTTTTAATTCTGTTTGAAATTTAGGTTAAATAATAATTTTTGTCGCTCAGGAAAACTGGATCGGATGATTATAAGTGCTGCATCAAAAGTGATAAGTTTGAAACATGAAAAAAGACTTAAAAATCATCGATACAATGATTTTATGACAACCCAATTTTTTTCACTTTGAACAAAAATGATTAAAGTTGTGATAAGAATCTCATTTTATTTTCTATCAACGATTTTATACAATGATAATAATTTCAATATTTTAATTTCTGAGGACGGTGTTATTCTACCTGATTTCACGAGTTCACATTTTGACCACACTGGAAAAATAGATGGCGTATTGCAGCGCAGCGGATGCCAATATCGTTTCAGTTTTAAATTTTGCATCGCTCATACACAATTATTATTATTATAACTATATAAACTTAGAATATAAATTATGAAAACATGATCGTTTCTCAATTAAAACTTAAAAAACAGCAGAAAGTATTTACAAAATTATTAAATTATGTTTCCGTAGCAATTCATGGCTACTCATTGAATTAGTAAGTCGGCACTACTAGGCAGATTAGTAGGATACCCTTACTAATTCATTTAGTGACATAAATCTTACCATTTCATTTAGTAGAAACTGATAAAACTACTAATTTAACATTCAGACACAATGCTACTAATTGCATCAGTAAAATTTCTACGAATTCGGATTTAGAGAGCAGGTAATAATAATCAGAGTGCCACAGGCTTACACTGGAACTTGGATTTAATATCGGTTTCGGGCATGGCTTGCAGTAGCAGCAAATCCGGACGGATTAAATCCAAGTTCCAGTGTATTAAAATTTTCACCCGTAAATCACAGAAAAGGCGGGTTGTGGGGAGAGGGGGGCGATTGGTGTGATCGCCCTTAAGAAATTTGAACCCCCTAATTATCAAACCTTATATTTAGTTTATTTTCAGAAATTTTGAACTTAATATCCCCCTATGTTAGTGTCCGTAAGTTTTGACCACCCCCTTACCCAACCCCCTATGTAACAAAGAAGTTAAATTTTTAAAGAAGTAGTTTCAAATTTTTAATCAAGAAAGAAGGAGTCAGAATAAAAAATATAATAGTTGTTATTTAAACGAAGAAAATATCTTTATTTTGGGTTAATTGAACCAAACAAAAAAAAATTTAACAAAATTTAATGTATGCTTATTATTAATATTTTATATTACTTTAAATTTAAATATATAGTTGAATTTGATAATTAGGAAATCACAATAAGAAATTTTTTTTTAATTACTAGTACTTATTTTCATTTTCTTTACAATGTATTTTTAAGAAACAATACAAGAAAAATATTATTGGACAATTGGACAACATTCGTATTTTTTATAGAGGAACACAATTTTAATAATTAATAATTAATGAATTCATTATTATATGTACAATTTGTTAATAACAATTGAATTTATTGACTTTACAGTCAGGTAATATCATAAGCTTATTCGTAGGATATTTCTGTATAAATTTTTAATAAAGAATATACGAATATAACGCAATTGTTTAAATCATTTCTTAATAATAATTAAGATTGTCAGATTAAAGTAAACCTCTCCAGCTAGATAACATCAGAAAGTCATTCGCAGCAGGTTTTCGTAAGAAACAGTATTTTTCTGCATGGACATAAAAATATAACGCAATTGTTAATATCATTTGATAATAAAAATTATAAATATTTCTGTGAAGCAACTTTTTTTATTTATTTTGGTTATTTATTTATTTTTGGTCTACTTTGCTTGTTTACACGAACAAAAAAATAATACATTGGAAAATCATATTTCTCTTATATTATTTTTTATTTATAAACAAAATATTTTACGCAAATTGGAATGTTATGTAGAGTATTAAAAAAAAACTTTAAAATCGGTTTGAAAAATGCGACCTGTGACTTAATTTGTTTGCAAAATCCATTTCTGGACCACTGTGATGAAATTCATTACTAAATTCAAAATTTTACAGAATCCTACATATATATTGTTTATAATTTCAAACATTAACTTTAGAAGTTTCCTCTTTAGGCCAAGACCAAATGTTTTATAAACCAAAATTTTAATATTTTGTTTTCCTCAAATATTAACCAAAATTTATAATGCCTGATATATAAGTCCTGAAAAATGCCACCTAGATAGATATTTTGTTACCAATAACTAATTCAAAAATTTCAGAAATCCAACTAAAAAAGGCAAAATGTCTCGAACTATACATATTGACATTGCACGTTATCTGAAATTGTACGCATATTTAGATTCTAATAAGACATTTGTTTCCATTTCATACATTTTTTAATCAATTATCTTGAAACCCTTAGAATTATATAATTTTATAATGTTTTTGAAGTCAGGTAAAAAATTTGTTTAATTAAAATCTTGTAGAAAGACACGTATTATTCAATAACCCGACACGTGATATAACTTGACAAGAGGATCTTGTGTACATACTTACGAGGCGAGAGTTTTTTCTTGTAATACTTCTGATTAGGTTTTAAAATTTGTTTGGGCGATAATTTATACTTTATAATTTTGAATTGATACCGTTTAAAGTAAAAAAAAAAAGACATGAACGACTTTCATTTGAAGCAGCTCCAAATTAATAAATTTTATATTAAGTAAAATTTTAGAAAAGGACAATATTTTGAATGGAATGAAAAAGAATAATTGAACTTGTATAATTTTTAAATAAAAGCGTTTAAAATGGAATAATTTAAAATTGAATGTTTGATATTCAAAAAGTTTATATCAGAAACTCTAAAAATTTAAACATTTCAGGCTCACATTTTAAAAATTGAACTATTTTAATATAATCTTTTTGAAGGCTTTTTTACCAGTATTCCTATTATAAAAAGTACATGAATTTCTGATAAGTTCATGCGTAGTGCCTAAACCCTATGCTCAATTAAATTAGCCATTGACATATAATGTAAGTCACTAGGGTGGTCCAAAAAATTATTTTTCTAATTTCTCAAAGTCTCACCCCCTTATTTTGTGTCTTTTTGTGAAAAAAAATTTTCCTAATTTTTTGAGATTAAAAAAAATGTTCAAAGGTAGGGCATGGCCTTTAAAGTACCCCAAAGCGTTAAAAATTCAGTAAGTTACTAAGAATCGTAAAAAATTTACAAAGATGATGTAAAACAACCATGTGAGCAGTTTCAAGCCTGGAAATTTTGTTAAAGATTTAATTTACCCCCAACTTTGCCAAAACTCACTCCTGAAGACACTAAAAAGTATTTTTAAGTATCTTTTCTAAATTTTATGAAAGTAAAATGAAAATTCAAGTAACAAGTCATTTAAAAAATGTGATTATACAAATTCGAAAAAAATTGCCCTTAAAATAAACATTTTTCCTTTTCACCTTTAATAATCCATAAAAAATCACATTTTCTTTCTTTTAAACTTTTCCTTTCAATATAAAGAAATTTATATTCAACATTTTTAATAATAAGTTTTTAAGAAAGGAAATGTAATTTTGTATGGATTACTAAGGGCGAAAAGGGAAAAATGTTCAAGTAGGAATCTGTATTATTTCATCTATTTCAGACTAGATGGAGATATAAATTAAAATTTATTAAAATTCAAATTTTTATCAGAAAAAAAGATCACTCTCCTCTCACTCTACTGAGATTCGAACACCAGATCAACTGATTTCCGGTCAGGTGCTCTAACCAATTGAGCAATAGAGGGATCAGAGGTAGTTACTAATTTTCTGATATACGCTAATTTAGCCAGGTGTTACACAATAAATATTCAAGTAGGAATCTGTATTATCATCGAAGATAGTAATTTTTTAATCAGTTAGAGCACCTGACCGGAAATTAGTTGATCTGGTGTTCTAATCCCAGTATAGTAAAGGAAAGTGATTTTTTTTCTGATAAAAATTTGAATTTTAATAAATTTTAATTTATATCTTCATCTAGTCTGAACTAGACGAAATAATTTGTCTGTATTAGAGAATTTAACTTTGATCGATAATGTAGATTTCCGTAACTGCAGTATGTGTGGTAGGTTTTCTCAACCGATTGAAAAATTACTATCTTCGATGATAATACAGATTCCTACTTGAACATTTATGGTGTAACACCTGGCTAAATGAGCGTATATCAGAAAATTAGTATCTATCTCTGATCCCTCTGTAGCTCAATTGGTTAGAGCACCTGACCGGAAATCAGTTGATCTGGTGTTATCTCTAAAAGGGTCACAGATACGTGAAAACTAACCAACATTTTTAGAGTTTCGAAAAGGGGAATCACTTTCGACCAAAAATTTACGGTTTTTGCAGAGGGGGATTGTTTTCGACCAGCTCGAACTAATTCAATAAAAAGGTTTTTTAAATACAAAAACTGCGAATTTTGAGTTATTTTGAAAACGGTGAGATATACACGAAAACTGACAACATTTTCAGATTTGCTAAAGTTATCAGTCCTAGGCTACCCCGACCTAAACCAATAAACAGATTTTCGAAATTAGGAAAAATCAAAATTTTTAAAAATCGCGACAACGGTCAGAGATACGTGAAAACTAAGTACATTTTAAGGTTTTTGCGGAAGGCTGTTTGCTTTCGACCAACTCGAACCAACCTAATGAAAAGATTTTTTACATAAAAAACAAAATTACCATTTTGAGTTATCTTTAAAAATGATGATAGATGAGCGAAAACTGAAATATTTTCAAAAGGGGGATGGTCCTCGGTCACCCCGATCTAAAGCAGCAAACAGATTTTAGAAGTTTAAACAAATCTAAAATCTGAATTATTTTGAAAACGGCCAGAGATTTGTGAAAACTAATAATTACAAACAACTTAAACTAACCCAATAAAAAGATTTTAAAAATTCAACACAATAAAAGTGTTGAATTATATCGAAAACGGAAAGAGATACGTAAAAACTGAAAAAAATTTCACGGTTTGATGAAGATCTTTGACCACCCCGAACTGACATGTTAAAGTAGAGACGTGAAAATCTGACTAAATTTTCAAGGTAATCCAGACCGGAATGGTCCTCGGGCACCCCGAATCAGCCCAGTAGAAATATTTCAAAAATAAAAATTTTGAGTTATCTCGAAAATGATGAGATACGCGAAAGCGGAAAAAATTCGGGATTTTGCAAAGGGAGATGATCCTCGACCTCCATGAATGAACCCAGTAAAATTATTTTCAAAATTATTAAAAAAAATATGTTGAATGATCTCGTAATGGTTGAGATACGCGAAGCTGCCAAAATTTTCAGGGTTTTATACAAGGGGTGGTTTTCGGCGACCAAAACTAACCCAATAAACAGATTTTCAAAAGAAAAAATCAAAATTTTGAATTATCTCGAAAACGGTGAATTTTCTAGAACTTATTTTCGTTGAAGTTATTTCATTGAACGATTAAATATCGCCAAATCTAGATTATTCATAACAAAATTTTTAATGTAAACAATTAAGAGCATATCATACTCTTTTAATCTGGACCAAGGACACAAATAATTGTTGCGTAATTGCCGAGTAATCAGACAAAATATTTATTCGCGAAATGGAAATTTCTGCGAAGCTAAAAATACGAGATTCATTGTGTGTGATAATTTGTTATCATAATCATTCGTTGTAAAAATAAATATTTGACCTACCTAAATGAGGTTAAAAAATACATTTTTCTTTTTTTAATTTCAATCGGTAGAAGATAATTTTTCTTTTGATTGAAATTTAAAGAGTTATAAGTCGTCGAAGTCGATTGTACTCCCAAAAAATCCAAAAATTGTATCCCCTCTCCTCGGTAAATATTTTTCTTAATGGCAAATTTTTTTCCATAAATTGCCATCTCATAGGACGACATTTTGCTAAGATTGAGCCCAATCAGAAAACTTCAGAAATAATGTCCCATATAATAAATTTTTTAACATTCAGTATTGAATTTCGAATATCTAACCATTATTTTTAATTATACAAATGTTTTCAATAAATAAAGTAATGTTCACGTTTTCGAAATTTAAAATGGATTGTTTGGGATCTGACTTGCATCCGATAACAGAAAAATCTCTTATATTTAGCATTTCAGAAATTTACATTTCACGAATAAATATTTTGTCTGGTTACTCAGTAATCACGCAGTATTTTTACATGTTCTTGAACCAGATTTAAAGAGTAAGATTTGAACTTGATTTTATGAATTTTATAAATTTTAGGAACAATTTTCTAGTTTTTTTTTAAATAGTTAATTTTTTGAATCGATAGTGGTAACGGAATTACTGTTTTAAATAAGTAACGAATTAGTAAGTAGTTACATGTCTTGCAGCAACATTATCTATAACAATCATTACTTTTTTAGTTACTTTAGAAGTATAGTTCAAAAACATTTTTCATGACAATTATTAGGTTTTTTATTTTTGCAATTATTTTTAATTTTCACTATGATTAAGCTTACAAAAAATTATTGCTTTTAGAAATATACAAAGAATAAACAATTCTGTCACAGCCTAATTTACTTGAAAAAATTGACGAAAAATCACTAACACTCTTTTGAAATCAAAAACATTTGATAAAATTCATTAAAATTCAAGGTAACTTAAAAAAATTCAAGTTAATTGAAAAAATCCCAAATATTCACGGGAATCTAAAAGAATTTTATAACATGACTAAGAATTTAGAATTTAGAAGAATTCAAGTAAATTGAAAATTATTTAGCGGATGCGAAAACATTAAGAGAATTCCGAGGAATTCAAAATTTTGAAAAAGAAATCAGGATAAGTTAGTAAGAATTTAGGGTGAATTTCAAATTAATTTAAATGACTCACAAAAAATTTTTAAAATCCAAAATTTTCCACTGATTCCAGTACAATTGAAGTGAGTTTAGAAGTATTCAAAGGCATTCAATAGACTGATGAAATTCCTAGAAATTTGAAAGAATAAAATTGAACAAAAGTTGAAAAATCAAAGAATTTACATCGAATTAAGTGAAATGAGAGTGAACAGAAATCAGGAAGAATTTAACAGGATTTAATTGGATTCAAACAAAAACCAATAAATTAAATAAAATTCGAGTAAATTTAGAGAAGTATCTGGAAAATGTGAAGAATTTGATATAATTCAAAGAAACTCAAAGTGAATTAAAAAAATCATGTTAATTAAAAATAGTTCAAAAATATTTTTTTTAAATTCATTAAATGCAATTTTGGAATGAATGGTAAAAACTGCAATGGAATTCAACAGAATTTGATGCAATCAGTAAGAATTCGAGGTGAGATTAAAAAACTTAAGAGTGAATTCAAGAAAAAAACTACAAAACAAATTAATTGAATTGAGTAGATTCGAGTGAATTTAGAAGAATTAAAGTCAATTCAAAACAAACTGAGAGTAAATTTAGAAAATTTCATAGAATTGAAATTTTTTTCGAAAAATTGAAGATAAATTAATGAGAATTCATAGTGAATAGAAAAATATTTTTAAAATTCAAAAAAATCTATTGACTTTAGATTTATGAGAGTTAGTGAATAAGGATCTGATAAAATCCATAAAAATTTAAGGTCAATTCAGAATTCTTCAAGTTGACTTAAAAAAATTGAAAATTAAAAAAAATCCTTTGAATTCAGTGAATTGCAAAAGAATTTCAAAGCCTTCTTATAAATTCGAAATAATTGAGCGAAAATTCATAAAATTCAGAAATTTTCGGGTTCACTGTTTTTATTTATGAAAATAAGTTACTTCAGTGATCTTTTTATTCACAAGAATTACTATAGTGACTTTATATTAAAAAATTGACTTAAAAGTGATTTGAGAAAAAAAATGACAAAAAATAACATGGGGTTTTAAATAGGAAAAGCTTGTTTTTCCAAGTATTTTTAAATAATTTTTAATTGTTTAAACAATTGTTTTTGTCTGTTAATTGTCAAAAATGATTATTTTCTTGGACTAATGATAGAGTTGATGAATTTCAAGAATACATTATTTATTATTTACGAAATAAATTATTATTTTTGGGGATTTATTACAAATTTAATAAATGTTAAGAGTAATATACTTTTTGAACAATATTTGGCAATTGCTGGAACAATTTTCATTTGTTTAAAAAATGTTTTTTTCTTGTAAATCTTGAAAAGTTAATAAATGTTAAGAGTTTAATTTATTGTGGGAGACATTTTGCACTTATTTAAACAATCAATCACCATTCATGTCAAACAATTAATCATCATTCTTTCACAAAAAATATCACTCTTAACATAGTTTGCCTGCAACATTAATTCTAGAAAATAATAACTTTCCCCGATTTACAGAATGAAAAAATTGCTTGAGCAAACGATAATTGTTTAAACATTTGCCAAATATCTTAAATAAAAAAATGTTACATTCACCATTCGTTAATTGTGTCATTAATACCAGAAAATTATAAATTTTAACGATTTATAGGAAACATATTGTTTAAACAAATTAAAATTGGTAAAATAATTACAAATATGTTAAGAAAGTGCTATCATTCTTAAAATTCATCAACTCTATCATTTTTCCTACAAAATAAAAAATTTCCACTATTAAAAGGCAAGAAAAATTGTTTAAAAAAATCAGAGGTGTTTATGCAATTGAGATTCAGTTAAAAAATACTTGAAAACTGGTATCTTACCAAATAGCAATAATGAATTTTAGGAAAATTAAAGAAATACAGTATCTAGTATGCATTTTACATAAAACTGCTATTATGAATTTTTAAGGGTATTTTCCGGGCACAATGCAAAGGATGGGGCTGTAAAAACTAAAGTATATTTCTTGAAAATTTTTGAAGAGGAGACTAAACTTTAATTTACAAAAGGTTAATAATAAGTACTTATTTTTGAATTTTTTTCGAAACACGAGATTTTCCCATTTAAAACCACATGTTAATTTCAAAAGCCCAGGGCAAGGTTTAATTTTGACGAATTAAAAAAAAAATAGAATTTCGTATGTATGGAGCATTATTTCTGAATATAATAATATAAAGCATTATTATCAATAAAAAAATTATGTAATTAATAAAAATACTTATAAAATTTAATATAAAACAAGATTATAGAATTTTTTAAACCTTTTATTAAATCAGTTACGTTTATATTTTTAACAACCATTTAGAAGATAGAAACTCTTCACTAAAGGTTTTAGACATTTTTATTTACTGTTCAATCTGTAGCAGTAGTAATATAAAAACTTGTGAAAAATCTTTGTTTTTATGGATATTTTTTTCTAATACAAAAATCTCTCAAATTCTTTTAAATCTTTGGAAATACCTTTGAAAATAGTTGAAAATCTATTTAAATTTTTCAAATCGTTTAAAATTTTCAAATTGTTTAAAATTTCTCAATTCTTGTAAATAAATTCTTTCAAATTTCCTTAAAATATCGTAAAATACCTTGAAGCCCCGTGAAACACCTTAACTGAAATTGTACGTATATTTAGATTCTAATAAAAAATTTGTTTGCATTTCATACATTTTTAAATAAATTGCATTGAAAGCCTTAGAATTATATAATATTATAACATTTTTGCGTTCAGATACAAAATTGGTTTAATTAAAATCTTCTAGAAAAATACGTATTATTTAACAACCCAACACGTGATATAACTTGCCAAGAGGATCTTCTTGTGTAAATACTTACTCGGCAAGAGTTTCTTCTTGTAATACATCTGATTAGGTTTTAAAATTTGTTTGGACAATATTTTATACTTTATAATTCCGAATTGATAGCGTTTAAAATTAAAATAAAAAAAATTGAACAACTTTGATTTGAAGACGCTCCAAATTAAACAATTTTAGATTACTTAAAATTTTGAAAACTGAGAATATATTGAATAGAATGAAAAAGAATAATGGAACTTGTATAATTTTTGAATAAAAGCGTTGAAAATAGAATACTTTAAAATTGAATTTATTTGATATTCAAAATTTTAAATCAGAAACTCTTAAAATTTGAAAATTTCAGGCTCCCATTAAAAAAATTGAACTGTTTTCATAGAATCTTTTTGGAGACTTTTACCAGTTTAAAAGAGATTCGATAACTCGATAATTTAAGTAGGCGCAAATATCAAAAATCAACATTCCTAGATTAATTTTTATTAAAATGAAATAATAAAATAGTTGAAAGTTAAAAATACAATAAAACTCTAAACATAGTGGACAGGGAAGAAAGTGTTTTCAAAATTAAAAACAAAATAAAATTTTTTGAGTTATCTGGAAAACGGTGAGAGATACGCGAAAACTGATAAAATGTTTAGGGTTTTGTAATGGAGGATTGTCCTCGGGCATCCTGACCCAAACCAATAAACAAAATTTCTAAATTAAAGAAAAATTAAAATTAGCAATTATCTCGAAAACGGCCGAAGAAACGTGAAAACTAAGTAAATTTTAAGGTTTTTACAGAAGGATTTTGTTTTCGACCAACTCGATGTAACCCAATGTAAAGATTTTTGAAATACAAAAAAAAATGAAAATTTTGAGCGATCTTGAAAACAGTGAGAGATACGCGAAAACTGACAACATTTTCAGGGGTTTCTAAAGAGTTAGATTCTCAGCAACCCCGACGTAATCCAGTATGCAGATTTTTGAAATTAGGACAAATCAAAATTTTAAATTTTAGAAATTTTAGGAACAATTTTCTAGGTTTTTCGTTAGACTAGATAACAGAATCTGACAACAGAAAAATCTCGTATCTTTAGTTGTAAAATACCCCGAAACCGCGTAAAGTTAAATAAAATTTGATGATGTTCATTAAAATTTCTTGAAACTTTTTAAGTGTTTTAAAAATTCCTTAGAATCCTTTTAAAAAACTCTAGAATGTTTCCAACCTTTTGAAAGTTTTTGAAGCTCTTGAAAATTCCTTTAAATCCTAAAATATTTTAAATTCTTTAAAATATTTTAAAAATTTGGAAATACTTTTAAATATTTGAAAATCTATTGAAATACATCAATTCTTGTAAACAAATCCTTTAAAATCTTATTATTATATTATCAAATCTCTTCAAATCCATTCGACATCTTATAAAATATCCTAAATCCTTATAGGTCCCATAAAATTCTTCCAAATCTTCAAATTTTAACATTTTTTCGATCCCTTAAAATTACTATCCTTGAAATTTGTTTAATCTCTTGAAAATTTCTTGCAACTCATTAAAATATCATGAATCACTTCAAATCTTTTTTAATTTTCTTGCCATTTTTTAAAACTCTTGAAAATTCCTTGGAATCTTTTAAAATGTCCTAAAATATTTAAGATTTTTTGAAATCTCCTGATATTCTTAAAATATATTGAAATTCCTTGAAATGTTTGAAAATTTCTTAAACTCTTTAAAATCCTCTGAAATCCCTCAATTTTTGTGAATACATTTTTTCAATTTTATTAAAATATTATAAAATCCCTTCAAATCTCGTGAAATTACATAAAATCTGATGATATTCTTTGAAATCCCTTGCAATATTCTAAGTCCTATCATATCCTTCAAGATCCTGGAAAATTAATTTAAATACATTATGGAGAGTCTTTAAAATCGCTTAAAATTATTGCCGAAATCCTCGGAAATCTTATGAAATTTTGTGTAATCCGTTGAAATTCCTTAAAAATCATTTGAAATAATATTTGTAAATCTTAGGAATCCTCTGAAATTCCTTGGAATCTCAATAAACATACAAAATATTGAATGATTTTAAGTTTAGTAATAATTTGAAAAGTTACTGTTTTTATCGATATTTTTCTACAGATTTATGGCAAAAAATTAAAATTATAATCTAATTATACCGATATTGAAGTCTTTATAACATTATTACAATTTTTTACTGTAAATACTAAACTTTAACGTTGTACTTTTATTTTGGATACATGGTTTTTCTATAGGATTGATTTTTTTAAAACATTACGTAACACTATCAATTTACCCCAACCCCTAAAAACCGGTAAAAAATTTATGAATGACCCACAAGTCGAATTCTTATTTCAATTAATTTGTATATAAAATATAAGATATAACAGAATAGGCCAAAATGAAATACGACAACATAAGATAATGGTTTGAATTGATAACAGTTCAGATTTCGCTTTCAAGCTTTTAAAATTTAAAGTTACTTAATCTCGAACGCTTAATCAAATTGCGAAATCGTGTTCTAACGAACAATTTATTTTGCGATAAAATTTTTATTTTTAATGATAACGGACTATTGATTCACGCAAATGGATTCAGTAATAACACAATAAAGGTCTTGAGCTGAGTTATATTACGCGTTTCATTTTTAAATAATACGTATCAATTTGCGACACTACCTAGT